>RJWM01003975.1:0-106767 GCA_004363535.1 Dasyprocta punctata
GATGCTAAGAGAGTGCTGACACAGAGGGTTCTGAGTGCCCATTGTGGCACGTGTGCCATGGGTTTGCCACCACTACCCTACACTCACAATTTAACAGAGGAAAGTTTTGTTTTAGCTCAGTTTGTAGAGGTTTCAGTCCACAACCAGTTGGCTCCAAGGCAGGGTGACACAGCAGAGGGGCGTGGCAGAGGCAGTTTGCTTACAGCATAGTGGTGGAGAATCAGAGAGTGACCAAGGGAGGAGTGAGGAAAAGAGACCCTTTCCAGGCCATGCCCCCAGTGACCCACCTCCTCTGACCAGGCCATAAGCGATACTTTATGCTAGGTGTCTCCCAACATCACATTTAGCCGTACACTCATCAGTGGACTAATCACCTCTGAAAAGCCCCACCTGCAAACACATGAGGCTTTGGGGGAACATCTAGACATAAACCATAAGAGATAGTGATTGCTGAAAAGCAGGAAGCAAATGAAGAGAGCCCTGTGGTTGGCTTTATTATCACCTTAAGTAAGCTGAGACCATGGCTCAGGGAAGTGCCTCCAGATGAAACCCAGTGGGCTCCTGATTCAAGTGTACACAGCTGGAAGTCTGGGAGAAAAGGTGGCCAGAGTTTACAGAACACTGCTAGAGAGGGTAGAATGGCATAGAGAGAAACTCAGAGACCCACAGAAGATCTAATCAGCACAAACATGTGAAGAAGCAAGCTAATGCTGGGAAAAGAACCATCTGAAAGGATCAGTGCCCGGAACGCACTCAGACTGGAATAGCGTTCGCTCCCACCAGCCCATCCCAAAAGCGTAATCCACAGGGGGCTCGGCACTCAGAAGGATCTGTTCCATTCTTCCTTTCAAAAGTATAAAAGCAAAACTGAAAAAGATCAAACAATTTCACCCAATTTAATTGTGTCTCAGATGAATTTCAGAAATACATGTAAGAATACAAAATGTATTTAACATGGTAAGATCATGACCACTGGCATACAGTCAAAGATTCTTCAACTTTAAAAAGGAGAAAAATATGACTGATAATGAATGAGAAAAAAATGTATCGGTGGAAGCCAATTCAGAATTTTCCAAGGATGTTATAATTAACAAACATGAGCAATACAGTAATTATCATAACTGTATTACAGCTATCAAAAACTTAAGAAACAGAAGATATATAAAAAATCCAGATTGAATATCAAGAAGCAAAGACTCGAATAGCATGTGAGATGAAAACTAAACTAAAACAACATTTAAAAGATTATACATTGAAGACAAAAAAGTCATTGAAACTAATGACATAGCAACAGAAGTATCCAAGTTGAAATGTAAAATAAAATAAGAAAATTAAAACACCATCATGAAAAACATAGTAACATTATATATTTTTTATATTTTATATTTGTTTTTATATTTATATATACTTGTATTTTATATATATTATATACATATATATATAATTATTATTGTCCTCCAATTGCAGAAAGAAGATAGATGAAAATATAAATAAAATAAAAAGCACATAAAGGTAGATAATAGATCTTTTGCAAAAGAGAGGAGACCAAGACATGGAGGGAAATGGGAGGGCGAAAAGGGGAAAAGGATGAAAGAAGGAATTAATATGTGTTACATACATTCACCAATTCCCCATGAAGAATATAATCATCATATACTGCAAACATGTACTAATAAAAATTAAAATTAAAAATATTTAAAGGTACAATACCCAAGATTTTCCAAGTTTGATAGAAACTATAAGCCCACATGTTCAGAAATTTCAGTAAAATTCTGGCACGATAAACACTGAACACACACACACATACACACACACATGCGCACACGCACATTCACACACTCCACAATCAAATTATTCAAAACAAGTAATGAAGACGAAAAATCTTAAAAGTAGGTAGAGCAGGAAAAATATGTTATATACTAAAAAATAAAGATCAGAAGCACAGCAGGCTTTTAAAAAGGCAGCCGTGGAAGCTAGAATTTAGAAGAAACCAACCCAGGTTAGCATTATACCAGAGCACCAGACATAAACAAAAGTTCTTTTTCCCTACCGGACACAGTCCGAGAAACAGCTTAGACAGTCAGACCAGCGTTCTCCACTCACATGCGTGGTGCCCCCAGCACGTGACACCCTCGTTCCCTGGACCTGTCAGGACTGCAGACTGAAGCCGGGGACTGGCAGAGCAGCTCTGTCTTCCCCCATGCACATTTCGCTGTGCTGTGATTGTGAGGGGCTAGGCTGTGTGTGAGCTGACTGACAAGTCTGGATTATTGCTTTGGGCCGTGCTGAGTTTTGGAAATGGCCTGCTTGTTTTCCTTCCTACTTGTCATGTGAGTTTATAATGCCATGGGGTTTTGGCAGCAATCAAATGGGCACAGAGTCCAGTCTGTATATGTGACTTCTGTGGGTAGATGCTGAATTTCTTTTCGGTTACCATTGTGTAAAATTCTTCTCCTTCCTCTCTTCTAAGAAGCCATGCACACATTAACAAGCTAACTTATGTCTTGGTATGACAGCATCCCAGCATCAGTATGGTGCTCCTCAGCCTGGTGCAATATTTTGATGCCTAATAGATCCTCAGTTAACAATCGTGGATTAATAAATGAATGGTTTGGTGTGTAAAGTGCTTGTTTTATGTTTTTTTTAAAAAAATCAGATACTACTTCCCTTAACACCTTGTCTTGCCATGGGATTCTGATTTTTTTCAGATTCAGAAAAATCGTTTTACTTGTGATTTCCCAAACTAGCCTATCACCTGAGAGTAGAAAGCCTGGAGAATTCAGAGGCCAAAAAGTGCTATATGTGCTTTCCTCTTCTAGAAAATAGAAATAAGGATAGAGTTTATCCTTGGGACATTTCAGAATTAAATAAAATGAAGCACATAAGGTCATTCATCTAATACTTTGCACAGGTTATTTACCCAATAAATGTTTGATTGTAAGTATTACATCTACCTTCCATCGACTTTCCCCTGACTCACCATCATCCCGCCAGGTTGCTCATGCAGTCATCTTACCTAGAGTTCATCTTACACAAGGGTCTGCTCTGACTCACACCATATCTTCCATGTTTGTCCATTCCAATTCTTCAAACCTATGGAAATACCTTTTCTTCTTTTCTCGAACTTTGGGATACCGAAGTGCCAATGCTCATTGCAGCATCTAACTTTTTTAATGCTGTAAGGATATGTTATTTTTGAGTCTCTCTTCCCTTTCCCAATGCAAAAGTAATGCACAGATTGTTTCTTCTACCAAAGATTAAATACCTAAAGTTTCTCATATAATTATTGGCATTAATATATTTTATTATTAAAAGATGTAGGAAGAAACAGGGAACCTCATTACTATATAGCAGTGGTGGCAAACGTGCACTACAGCGGGCTATTTGTTATCACTGAAAGCTCAAAAAAGTTCTCCATCAACACTGTGCAGAATGCAGAGGTCTCAGGAGTACAAGGATTCAATACAAAATGGGCGTTAGGCAACTGCCTCAGTTGAAATTCCATGTTAAAATAAGATGAATGAAAATTACAAAAGGAAGTGGCACCCAAAAACTGTGCTATATCTCTGCAGGTATTTTGCATTGTAATCATATTATCTGTGTGATTTTGCATCCTGCTTTCCAGTTTATTTTTAAAAAACATTTTCTATGTTGTCACTTTAGTGCTCTCATGAAAATGCCTGTACACAGAGCTTCTTATTCTTTGGGATATATATTTTTTTCACTAGTGCCCTCTAGTTCTTCTCTTCAATATCCCCAACAAGTTCTAATTAATATTGTTATTTCTCTTTGTGTACAGCCCTTAAGCATAATAGTTCCTATATTTTGCCTTCATTTTTTATGTTCTGTTTGCATGGTCCCTTCTACAGTGTGATTTCCACTGTGTAATGATAAATGTGCATCCACAGACCCCTCCATCTTCCTGGGGTAACATAAAAAAACCGAAATTTAAGAATCACTGAGTATAATATCTGCCCATTTTATAGGAAAGATGAAATTGACAGACCAGTCAAAAAAGAGGCATTCACAAAGCCATAGCCCTCCTCTAGCTTCCTGTTTCTTTGGCCCACCCCACTGGTCACTCAAGGTGTACAAGGCACAGAGAAGGCATTTCTGACATTGTCCTGGGCCTTGTTGTCTTTGATACCATGTGGTTTTTAGCACCTCTGTAAGGCTCCATTTTAAAGGAGAAGGTTAGCTAAACCCTCGTGAGGAGACTCCCTTCAACAGATTGGAGGATGCTGGACAGAGATGGCAAGGGCACATTAGCACAGTGGATCGAGGCAACAAAAATAGAAAGATCTATCAAGCCGTTGCAGAATATATACTTCCCTTGGCCTAGTATGCCCTCAGAGAGCTTGGCTAAAAAAAGGAAGCAGACAACACATTTGCTACTTTTCTGCCTGACTGTGTTATTAGCTCCCCCTGTAATCAATTGCATGATTCTCTAATACAACCTGAGAAATTAATTCCCCTGATGCCTTGCTCCTTAGACTTTTGCATTTGTGCTATTCTGTCTTCCCATTTCTGTCACATGAAGCCCCCTCCATCCTCCAAGGTCCAGTTAAAGTCACCTCCCCCAGACATGCCTTCTGCCCTGAGAATAGCTAGTTCCCACCTCTGTATCCCCATTGTGTCTGGTCATATTACCGGTGAAGCACTCTCACAGGGCACTGCTGTTGACATGTTCGTGTCTGCTTCCCTTTTTTTCACCATGATTTCCTTTAGTCCTGGACTCTCTCTTATTCTTCTTGAAACTTCAAGGGTCTGTCACATGGCTTGATTGCAATAGGCACTCAATAAATGCTTACTATATTTTTTCAAAAAGTCAATTCTTGTAAGTCTATAACTTTTTGCTCCAAGAGCACAATTATTTCCATGACATTTGATCTAATGCAGGATTAATTTGCTTTGACAAAGCCATGCATAGCTCTTTATTATAATGCAGGCAGCAACGAGCCAGGAACCCTCAGATCTATTTCTCTTTCCTTTAGTCTTGTTTAAATATAAAGTCTTAGAAGTTTCTCTGAATGGAGAAAATAAACTCTGAAGAGTGAATTTCTTGGTCGGGTGTGGTGGCACACACACCTGTAATCCCAGCACTTGCGAGGTTGAGGCAGGAGGATCGCTGTGAGTTCAAGGACAGCTTGGGCTATATAATGAGTTCAAGGCCAACCAGAACTACACAGCAAGATTCTGTCTCACAAAAAAAGAAACTTTTTTTTACTGCCTGGTTACTTCATACACTGCACAGAGGCATCCAGATGAGTTACTTAAAAATCTTGCCCAAGGGAAGATCATGAGTGACAGCCAAAGAAGGCCTATCATCCCACTTGTACCAGAACATAACTGAATTTATTAGGAAAGGAAGGGACAAAATTAAAGGATGCGCCAGACACAAGGCACCCAAAGGACAAGGACAGGGCCTTAGTCATTTCTGAGACTGCCTATGCGCCACCAGCAACAGGATCTTTGTCCTCAGCTGGAAGTCAGGGCACTATCTATATTTGCTTATATCAATATTTGTTGCAAAATATCATGAATGCATCAGTATGGTTTAAGAAATTAGAAACATGTTTTCAGGGATGATTTTCTGAGAAACTTTTAGACATTCTTACCTATCACATCTATTCATACAAAAATTATCTCCCCGTATAATAGGAAAGAGAAGGCAACCAGTCGGATTTTAGAAATTATCAATCCCAGTAATCCCATTAGGGTCATATTTATACAAACTGATTGTAGCTAGATGACCTAGATGTTACTTTCTAGTTTCAAGATCTTGAACAATTGGTTTAAATTCTATGAGCCTCAATTTCTTAACCCATAAAATGGGAATTATACTTCTTATCTTGAGCAATTATTTTTAACACTATAAGAGGAAAGGTGTATAGAGGCATTGAGGTTAAAACATTGCAACAAAACAAGCCTTTAATAACTGTGAGTTCCATTCATTGTTTTCCTGCTGGAGAGTCACAAGCTGAGCCCATGGTCCAAGGGGTTAGCTTGGAATGATTCTATAAGGAGAATGACCTGGAGGAATTTCCACGGAAACTGAAATCTTAGTGGAAAGACTAACCCTGGGAGACTCCTCCAGTGTTCCAGCTCTTCAAGAAGTCAACATTTGCAATTTGACCTTTACTTTGCATACAGAGTGGTAGATGACGTGCTGTTCTCTGCAGTGTACGCTGGAGGAATTAGGTAGGAGTCAGAAGAATCTGGAGATATCCAGCACAGTTTCCCGGAGTAAAGGACACCTGAGCTGACATTTGTCAGAGAATGAAGGCTTAGTCACATAGAGAGAGCTGAGAACAGGGTCCTAAGGCAAGTGAGGAAGGCCTAAGGTGCACAGAAATCTGAGGTAGCTTCATAAAGAAGGACAATTTGACAGTCTGAAGAGCAGTGAAAGGACTTCAAGTCAAGAAGTAATGTGACCACATGTTGTTTTAGAAATAATAGGTTGGAAATAACACTGTATGTTAGGTAGGAGCTGGGGCCTCTGAACAGACAGAGCTTGCAGATAACTGTCCCAAAGCTACCCCTGAGAGCTGAAAAAAACAGAAAAGTAGAAGGAGAAAACTGAATGGAGGCCACATATTTGTTTGTTAGGGAAGTAGAACTTACAGACAGGGTGTCTTAACTGTGGAGTGTAGGGAAATGGAAGAAAATAAAAATGAATTTTCTAGCTTGCAAGCTAATGTGAGTGGCTGTGCCATTCACAAAAGGAAGGAGCATAGGTTTAGGGATAAGAAAATAAAAAGTGCAACTCGGGACCCACTGAATTCAGGAGGTCCTGAGACCTCTAAGTGGAAAAGCTCAGCAAACACCCATGCCACAAGGCCCGTGGGCACCCCTGACGAGGAGCGGGGACTTCTGACCTTCCTGGGGAATCTGACCATTCCCATTCTCTGTTTGCAGTATTTTGTCTTCACCGGGGTGTTGGCCATGGTGACCTGTGCGGTTTTCCTCCGACTGAACTCTGTCCTGAAGCTGGCTGTGCTTCTGATTATGATTGCCATCTATGCTCTGCTGACCGAGACCCTCTACGCAGGTCTCTTCCTACGTTATGACAACCTGAACCACAGTGGCAAGTAAGTGCCCGCCATCGTGTGCCCAAAAACTGCTCTTCTGCCAGCAGGAAGTGGATTCACTAGGAAAGAGGTTGAGGTGGGATAATTGAAACTCGGCGACTGATCTGATACTGATTTATACCTCAACTCAGACATTCTCTAGCTTCCAAGTCTGGAAAAAATAACCCTGCTTTTCAGTTGCATTGTTTAGATAAGAGTTGCCCTACTCCTGGGCCGTGGACCAGAATCAGTTCCTGGTCCACTAGGAACAGGGGCCAAATAGCAGGATGTAAGAAACAGGTCAGTAGCAAAAGCCTCTTCTGTATTCACAGCTGCTCCCCATTGCTGGCTTTACCACCTGAGTGCCAGCCTCCTCTCAGATTAGCAGCAGAATTAGGTTCTCATAGGACTAAAAGCCCTGCTATGAACTGCACAGGGGACGGAGCTAAATTGCGCACTGCTTACAAAAATTTAATTCCCAAATCAGTCTCCACCCCCTCTGTGGGAAAATTGTCTTCCATACCAAGCCCCTGGTGCTAAAAAGGTTAGGGACTACCAATTTAGATGAATTATAGATTGATTAATTAATTATTTAAAATGAAGACTAAATAGCATCTAAATAATAGATCAGGTCACCTCCAGATCTACGAATTTATGATTTCTTCCTTACCAGCTCTAATACTTGCAGGGTCTAATTTTAAATTTGGCTCTGACAGTATTAATAATAGCAGACATTATGGACTGAGTACATGTGCTCCTTGCATTGTATTAATTCTAAAATATACAAAGGTACAAATGTTGTGCTTAGCCTAGATTCCTTCGAGAAACAATCCTAAGGCAAGGCTTCTTACATACAAATGCAACCCCAGGGCAAAAAAGTAGGGGGAAGAATTGAGAAGGAAGAGTGTAGGAGGAAAATATAAGCTAGAGTCAGATTATGCCTGCAGCATAAATCGTGAAGAGATTCAGCTGGTGTCTTGGAAGACCCATCACTCAGACAGCTGACAGTCTCTGGATAGGCTGCGATGCAAGGAGAAATGTCTCTGAACCAAGCAAGGCAGAGGAATGTGTTTTCTGCATTGGTCACAAGCTCAGTCTCTGGACACACTTCTTGGTGACGTTACTTGGCCTATTCTACAGCTACTGGAGAAACCAGACCTCATACAGGGAGTGCTGCAGTGAGAGAAGTCAGATAATGCATGCTGGGCTGACTAGACTCAGGTGCAGAACCACACAGGTATAGCTGAAGCCAGAATAAGTGACCAACAGTCTGAGAGAAAAATAGCCAAGATAATCAAGAAACCTCAGAAAATGCAACTGAAACTAGTATCAAAATACATGAACCTACACCTGGAAATAAACAATACCAACAATTGGTCACATTTTCTCCTGCATTTGTCAAAGAATAAAAAATTTCAGAATTGCTGAAATTTTTCTTCCCTAGTGTTAGGCACTTAATATGCATATATCCTTTTCATCCATGACTTTTAGTATATATTTTTGCTATGTCTATGTCTATAAGTTATATATATAATATTGTATTTGTTATACAATATTATATTTTTAGATCCATCTAGTTTGACATCTAGATCTAATTCATTTTAGCTGTGCTCTGTACATATCATAAGAACATATGCATTTTTAGCTGTGCTCTATACAAAATATATGACATCCTTTGGCCTTTTAATGGACATACACACTGTTAACTACCTTTCCCTATCATAAAATTGCTTCAGTAAACCTCACTGAACACGTCTCCTGGGGATTTCCATGAAACCACACTTGCTACTTGGAGACTACCTGCATTTGCCGCTTTAAAAAATACAATATTGCCAAATTGCTCTCCAACATGATTGAAACAATTTTCCTCTTACACACAGTGGTCCCATTTCCTCTCATTCTCACCCACACCATGTTAGATCTTCTAAATCTTGCTAAACTGATGAAAACACATTTTTTTCACTGTTTTCATTTACATTTTCCAATGATGGGTTAGGTTTATGCATTTTTTTAAAATTTATTTATTGTCCTTTTGGGTTTCCTTTTACCAGAATTGCTAGGCCACATCTTTTGTCCAATGTTTTTGTTGATTGTTCACATTTTTCTTAACAAATTTGGAAGAGTTCTTTTTGTTTTTAATTGACAAATAAAAGTAGTGTATATGTACAGGGTACATAATTTTTTATATATAAGGTGAAATGACTGAATCAAGTAAATTAACATATGCATTGCCTGACAAACATATTTTTATGGGGATAGAATTTCAAATTTACTCTCAAAAATTTTTTGTTTTTTGTTTTGTTTTGCATTGAGATAGGGTCTCACTATGTAGTTCAAGCTGGCCTTGAACTCACTATGTAGTCTAGGTTGGCTCGAATTCACAGTGACCTTCCTGCCTCATCTCAGCAACTTTCAAATATACAATGCATGGGCTGTTAACTGTAGTCACCCTGTTGTAAATTAAGATCTCTTGAACTTAATTCTCTTGCCTACCAGAAATTTTCTATTCTTTGACCAACATCTCCTAATTCTCTTACCTGTTCTAAACCTAGGTAACCACCACTCTACTCTCTGCTTCTGTAAGTTCAACATTTTTAGATACCATAACTAAAACAAAAAAATACAGTATTTGATTTTCAGTGCCCAGCTTCTTTCATTTAACAAACTGTCCTTCAGATTCATCTACAAGTATGTTGTAGGAAATGGGAGGTTTTCCACCTTTTCTAAGGCTTAGTAGTATTCCACTGTGTATATATGTACCACATTTTTTATCCATTCATCTTTTGATGGACAGTTACTTTGCTTTCTGATATTCTTTGTAGCATTATTTACAATAGTTCTTCATAATTTCCATGTACTACGTATGTCTGTTATACATGTGTTGTGTATTTTATGTTTTATCCTATTTGATCCTTACAGTAACATTCTGAAAAAGATAGGTCAGTAATTACTCTGTGGTCATGCATGTGATGCACGTGGCCAACAGATAATATAGCTGGATTTAAATGTGGGTCTTTCTGGTCCCAGAATCCACCCATATATATACTGCATGCACATTGTTTAAATCAAGTAATGAATTTCCCACCATATTTCCAGGTTCAAAGAAAGTCAAAAGAGTTCCAAATTAGGTAAAATTGTTAGCAACAACAGATGTTATGCAGAAATGAGCAAAAAAAAAAGACAAAAAAATGTATGAATAAAGTGAGCCACTTTCGTTGCAAAAATAAAATCATCTCAACTTTATTACTTCAAAAGGAAACACAGAATTAAAATAAGGCATGGACTTTGCTTCAAATACCAGACTCAGCTGCATTATAAAGTTTCTTCCCTATCTGGACATCAATTCGCTAATGGATGAAGTGAAATATCTGTATACTGTCTGTATTAGACAGCTTGGGCTGTCATAACAAAATACCCCAAACTGACTGAATGGTTTAAACAACTCACAGTCCTGGATGCTGAGTAGTCCCAGATGGCACATTCCAGCTTATGGAGTTACTGCTGAGAGCTTTCTCCCTAACCTTCATTCAGCCACCTTCTTGGTAGATTCTAAATGAGAAAGAAAATGAGACAGAGAGAGAAAGAGAGAGACAGAGACAGAGAGAGAGACAGAGAGAGAGACAGAGAGAGCTGATGCGTCTTCCTCTTTGTATAAGGCACCAACACTACTGGATTAGAGTTCCTATTTTTAGGACTTTTTAAACCTTAAGTATCTCTTTTTAGACAGTTACCGCTAAATATAGTTATTTGGGGTGACAGAACTTCAACATTTGAATTTGTGGGAGAAACAGTTCAATCCATATCAATACTCATGAGCTATTGTGAGGTTCCTGTGTGTGTGACCCATAGTAGGTACTCAATATGTTCATTTTTATTATCTCTTCTTTCCTAGGAGAGAAGTTCCATTCTGAATTTGTTTTTTGAGGTATTCAGTAGAAATTTGTAGTTATATGGCTAAGTAAGGGTTGTAGAAGTAAAGACAGTCCTGCGATCATTGCTGTCAATGATCAAGGTCATCGCTGGCTTCCACCTCAGCTACATTATAAGGCAGCAGATCAGTGTCACCGTGTACCCAGTGGGCAGTCACGGGCTGCTCGTGCTGGTGGGCTTCAATCGTGCTTCAGGAGCCCATGCTAGTTCACGGTCATTTGTGCTGGTTGTTACTGTGTTTGGGGTATCTGGAAGAAGCAGATAAAGTATCAAAGATGGAAATCGCCAAGAATCTTGGACAGGACAGTCTGGCTCCTTCTCCATTAGGATGCTCCAGATTCGTATCCTCCAACCTGCTCACTAAGCCACCTCTGCAACAACATCTGTCTCAGTTAACAATGCTCAGCCCAAAGCAAGAGAAGCACCTCTTTTCTGACATCATGCCAAACACTAGAGTGTCATCTTCCTCGGTACCCCACAGGGAAGCAGTCTATAATAACATGTGCAAATACAAGTTTAGGACTTAAACCACCTGGATTCAAATCTCAGCTCTCCCACAAATCAGACATGTGCCCTCGATCAAATTATGTAAAAATAATTAACTTCCTTGAGCTCTATTTTTCTCATCAGTGAAGTGGGCATAATAATAGTTACTGTGCTCTAAGAATATAAAAAAAGTTCAAATATAGCAAAAGAAACTTAGCACAGGCTCTGGCCTAGATAGGCATTTGATTTATGCTAGCATTGGTTATTAAACATGACCTCTCCAAAGTACAAATTCTGCTATTCTATAAAGTGCCTCCTCCTCATCCCAGCACTGCTGTCTCTTCATTGACCTGCCAGCATGTGCTCTCAGTTCGCCCATCTCAAAACCATCTGATCAACTCACATTTCTTCTTAAAACCCTTCAGGGGCTTCCTGTTACTTCTAATGACCTAAGGGTTGGGTCTACTGCACATTTCCGATGTCTCTTTCATGTGACTCTCGGTAACTTCTTCAGTCTTACCTCCTACAACTCCACAGGTCACCATTTGCATCCAGTACTCCAGCCATGGAAAACTGCATTCTGCTTCCCAAATGAGAACCCCAACCCATCATTCTCAAGACTCAAGTCAACTACCATCTCTTTTTGAAAACCTCATCTAACCATTCTTTATTTTCTAATCCATGTGAATAATTTTATCATTGCACTTACCTCTCTATGCTTCAGTCATTAATTTTCATGTCACTATTTTGGAATCTCCTTTTCCTTGTTGGTTTCTTAAATATAGGCAAAAATACTGAAATCCACTGATGATTGAAAGTTAAGCAACCTAGAATCAAGTTTAGGCTCTACGTTTTACTCATCAGTGGCCATATTGTTAATTTAGGGAAGCAACACAGTATGTTTACCAAGAGCTTCAGCCAATCTGATTCTTGCAATAACTAGCCCACATTGCAATTGATAGTGCTGATTTTGGTAATACAAATAGATCAGTTCAAGATGTCCTCAGTTTTAAGTCCCTGACACTCAGTATCGAGCAAAGTATTATAAAGTTGTACAAATTTCACAGTTTGGCTCTCTTTGAAATTTATTCAAAGAATCATAGAGGCTACTATAAAAACTTCCAAATTCAAATTGCAATTCCTCTTTAATTTCTCAGCATGGCTGACATATTTCATAGTCTATACTGAAGCTATTTTTTTATTTGAAATATAGCTTAGCACAGAGATTGCTCATTATTTTCTTTTATTTTTCCTTCTAAGTTTGGTCTAGTTATGTCTTTGTTTTTGGCCAATCACTGCTTTGAAAATTATTCAGGAAGCATTTGTGTTTTCTCTTGAAAATGTGTTTCAAATGATAAATTGCTAGGGTTAAAATAAGTTTCTTGAGTCCTAACGTAAAGAATATCAGGGGTGCCAGGCAGAACAGGAGTTTGAACAGATTCACAAGGGTCACGGATATAGCTCAACAGCACAAGTGTCTGCCTGGCAATTGCATGGTCCTGAGTTCGATTCCCAACACCCCCCTCCAAAAAATGTGGACCTCTGAAATAGATTCACGAATTCACAAGGCACTGAACATAAGATGTGTTCCATACAAACTAAGCAGAGTGAACTGATGGTCCTTAAAGTACCACCACCATTAGTAAGATCACATGCTGGGTACTTCACAGAGAGGTGATCAGAAGACATGGGCCAGGCACCATGCCAAACACACCACCACAACTGGTTCACTCAAGCCTTGTGATTATGCAGATAAATGCCATTACTATCATTCACAGATGGACAAACTGAAATGCAAAGATACAAGTGACTTGTTCACTATCAAATGACCAATCATTAACAGAGCTGAGAATGGAACTTGGGTCTACATTAATCATTAATTCAAAGTTTATGTCTCCAGCCAGTTTTCTAGAGGCCCACATACTTTAGGTTCTAAAGAATTAAATGACAGGAAGGGAAGAAAGGGTAACATACAAATATGCCTAACTCCTCAAAACAAGCAAAAGGTGAATAAATGAATGAGGGAATGAATCCTCACTCCTAAAATTTCAGGGATAACAATATGAGGGTCTTAGTCTAACCCTGGTATTTTAGCACTCCTAGGGCACCTCAGACAGATCTGAATACTCTTTCCTGCTGAGTCTTCATGGGGCCTCAAACTGATACATGATATTGACTCATTATCCCTGCACTACAGATTTATAAAACAGCTAAAAAAAAGATATGCATCTTGTACCGACAGAACCCATCCTACCTTTCCCTCTGAAGTCTGATCTTCTTTTAAGTATTACCTGAACACCCAGACTAAATTATTTTTTCTTCCCATGGCAACAAGGGTATGTTCATTCCCTGGAGTCTATCATATTATAATTTTATCTGTATATTTGGTTCTTTCTGTTACCAAGCTATTTTGAGGTCAGAGATAAAGTTCCTTCTTCCACACTGCATCCTGCAGTAGATGCTCAATAATTATGTGCTTCTCTGGGACTATAGATAAGAAATGTAATAATGAGCCTCATCTGTTATTAGCATCTTATCTGCAAGGAAAAGCAGAGAGAACTAGGAGCTCACAGGCTAAAATATTGTTCTAGCCCCCAGGGCTCTTGGTCATCTTGGTCTCTGTACAGGCAACAACTCCCCACGAGAAAGCACATTGCCATTCCTACACCCCTACCTGTGGTGAGTTGAACCAGGCTTGGCCCAGTGTAAGTTTGGTGTGTTTTCTAGCATAAAGCTAGATAAGAAGCTGGTGTTGGCAATGGGGTTCATGCTACCATTCCCCTGACCCTGTGGTGCACCCATTGGTGTTCAGCTAGAACAGAGAAGGGAGAACTTATGAGGTTGCCAGGTTCCATCCAGACTGAGGCTCATTTCACTCCACCCTCCAGACACTGCAACATATCCATTGTAACCCCTTGTATCTTCAGGCTGTATCAGAGTCACTTCCAAGCGAGCCCTGAGCACGTGTGTACTTATGGTTGGGAGGACATTAAACAAGGGAGTGGCATGATTGGGCTTTAGTGTAAAACACATTCTGGCCACTATAGAAAATGGACTGTGGGGGCCACTGTGAGTAAGTTGCTGGAGATCAGGTGGCTGTTGGGTGGTGGGTGTGTATGTGGAGAGCCCTGGGTGCAATGGAGATAAATTTCACTCATAGAGAAGACAGGATTTGGTAATGGATTGATTCGAGCTGTGTTGACAACTGACACCCAGCTTATTTCTCTTTTTGGATCAAGCAACTAAGTGAACTTGGTGACAAGCATTGCTGAGATAGAGAGATGGGGGTGGGGTACAACACTTGGTGATGTAAGGCAAATCACAGCACGCAGAAAGATGGTCTCAGTATTTTTCATTTCCTGTTTTCTTCTTCAGCCTGTGTCTTATCCATTTCTCTGTTACTGGGACAAAATACCCAACATCCACAATTTAAAGAAGTCGTTGAGGTTTTTGGTTTGTTTTCTTTTACTTGGGATTTTTTTGGTTTTTTTGTTTGGTTGGTTGGCTGGTTGGGTTTTTTGTTTGTTTGTTTGTTTTTTGTGTTTTGTTTTGTTTTGTTTTGTTCTTGGCTCACAGTTCCAGGAGTTTCAGCCTATGTTTGGCAGCCTCCAAAACAGAGGCAGGATGGCAAACGGAAACATGCTTGACCTGTGGCAGCCAAGAGGCTAAGAAAGTGAGGAAGAGCTATGGACAAGAATATACCCTCCCAGGTCACACCTCCTCTGAGCCACCTCCAATCAGCTTCCCACCCAACGACAAGTCAGCTGTGGCTCCCCCTTGATCCCATCACCTTCCAAACACATGAGACTTTGGGGGACATTTTAGATCCAAGCCACGGCAGTCGGAGGAAGGAAGCATGTCAGTGGGATACTTTATTTCTGTGTGTCACCCATGTTTACCTTCAGCATCCAATATTACTTCCTGTAAACATTTGCCTCCTGGGCTAAAACATTCTTAGAAGGTTTCATGCTGGACCAAAATAGAGGCAAGAATGAATTCAGAATCAAATAAAGGACTCCCTGACCTTCTGAATCCCCCTCCTGGCAGAGCTCATGGCAGTGTTACCCTTGCCACCAACCCTTCCAGCTTGGTCTCCTAGAGAGCCCAGGGCAGCCTGCATCAGTGACAGGCTAGCTTGTGATCCACCAGGATTATGAGTGTTGAAGTTTCACTCCTGGACAAGATGACACAAAGGGAGCAAAGCTTTTATTAAAAGATAAATAATTAAATGGCAGTAGGTGCAGTCCTCAGCTCAATAAAACTGATATAAGGATTAAAAGAATTAATGGAAGAATTAATACAGCATCTAAATCACAGATTTGATATAGGAATCTAAGCATGAAAGCACTTCTAAAAAAGACTGCCAGATAGCAAGTGTGGAATTCTGATCTCTTAAATAGGGTAATATCTAAAATGTAGGGGAGAAGAAGGTTCTTGCCATCACATGGGTTTTTGTGATGAAATCTTGAAAACCTGTTCTGTAAACAGAAGATACTGTTCGTGTGAGTGCGTTGTTCAGACACTGGACTCTAGAATCTCCTTTATCAAATAGGTCCCCGGTGACCTCACAGACTTGGTGGTCACCTAATTTCTGAATTAGCCCATGTGAATACCCCAGAGTATCCCATCATGTGGGAGGGGCTCAGAAAACACCTATTTCTTCTTATCCTACTGCTTTCTGAGTCTCAGTCTCCTCATTCATAACCATGCCACCATTTACCTTTCTTCTTCCCACAGAGATTTCCTGGGGACAAAAGAAGCGTCTCTACTGCTGATGGCCATGTTCCTCCTGGCTGTATTCTACCATGGACAGCAGGTAACAGAACAAGTTGTTCTAGCTACATATGGCATCATGGCACTTCCTGTTGTTTTAAACTGCCTGTAAGCCTTCCCCTGTTTTTTTTTTCAGCAAATAACTATTAACTGTTTGCATCAAATTGTGATTCTTGATGAATCAATTCTAATAAAGACTACCTAATATACCCGGGTATGGTAGTGCACACCTGAGGCAGAAGGATCACAAATTCAGGACCAGCCTAGGGTGCATAGCAAGACTCTGTGTCAAAACTCAAAACAAAACCAAAGAGAGAAAGAAAGAGAGAGAGAAGGAGAGAGAGAGAGACAGAGACAGAGACAGAGAGACAGAGAGAGACAGAGAGAGACAGAGAGGGAGAGAGGGAGAGAGAGAGAGAAGAGAGAAGAGAGGAAAAAAAGAGAGAAAGAAAGAAGAGAAAGACAGAGACAGAGACACAGAGACAAAGTGCCTAATGAAAACCTAAACTGATCCTTCCCAGTTCTGATCCCTGAGTAAAATGTTTCTGGAGAAGGTGTGTGCTGTATGAGGTAAATATGCTGGAGAATCAGCTGCACCAGGATTCCATTCCTGTTCTTCCTCTCAGCTGTGTGTGGCCTTAAGCAAATTACTTATCTACTGCATCTCAGTTTGCTTAACTCTAAAGTGAAATAGCAAAACCAAACTTGAACTGTTCTGAGGAATCATTTGAGATTATTGTGCACAGCATTTGATGAGCTGCCTGGTGGGTGCGTAGGAAGAAGTCCATGACGATCTTGTCCTGATTATATAAAGTACCTACCACACTGATTCTGTTCTGAGCCCATTTGTTATGAGGATCTTGAATGGGGCAAAACTGTACAAACCTCTATTCCTGCCATGGTCTTTTGGAGGAGAGTGGATCCTAAATAATGCAGAAGTGTTATGTGTGAAACATTCTTGCCTATAAATAATCATCCCCAGGAGATATTTTCACTCCAATCACAGACCAGGCTCTGCCAGTCTCGCTGCTCGGCTCAGGATTCCAGTTCACCTTCCTTTGGTCCATGTGCACTTCAAAATGAGTAGCCAGAAAAAGAGGAAAGCAAGTCAAAATGACTGTCAGCGAGTCATAAATAGAAACATATTGCTGGGAAATCACCATGGATACATGGAGGTACCAAACCCTGGGAAACCAGGGATGAAGCAGTCAAACTTTTCAAGAATTTAGAGATATATGCATGAAGGTATGTGTAGTAAAGAGGGATGGCAAAATATCCAAAAAAAAAAAAGAAAACCAGATGACATAAAATCTTGGCAAGTGAAAGAGATGGGAAAAAGAGTTAATTAAAGTCTCACTATGGCCTAGCACTTTCCCTACACTACTTCATTTAATCTTGGCAACAACCTGGACTGGGAGCTACTGTCGTTCCCATTCCACAGATGAAAAGGAAGGCTACTCAACTAGTACCGTGAGTGGTAGAATTAGGATTCAAATCGAGATCTGTCTCCAAAACCCAGCCTTTCCACTTCCCCAGACTGAAGTTGAATGAAGATGTTATATCCAGGGCCTCAGGGAATCCAATCCTGCAGGCTGACTTTGATTCATTTTCATAAATTCATCACCTGAATTTATGTCAAAAGAGAAAACCAAATGTCAGAGTATCACCAATTCCAGAATTCCTGTATTTAAATTTTTTAGGCATTTCTGAAGACAAGTGCCCTATCTTCTATGTCTGAATGACTTCTATTTATAGGGGAAAACTCTTTATTCTGATGTGCAAATTATAGTCCATTTGAGAGCTATGAATTCAGAACTAGACAAGGCAATATTACAGAAATACACTCATTCTATCACAAGCACACAGGTTGAAAACTAACAAGTGGGAAATCCCCAGAAAGAACTGAGAACAGTTTTGGGATAAGGTCTTCATTCTATAATAATAAGGATGCTTTAGTCCCTCTAAGGAATTACTGTGTTCTGGCAGAGTCGCCTTCCTCAAACAGTTCCCTTCCAACACTGTGATCCAATATATAATATTCTCTGTTTGTCCTAAGAAAACAGATAACACATTGGGTTAAGATCACTTGTAAGGTAAAAAGTCTGTAACTGTTCCGTGAGGAGCTCTAAATTTGTGACAACTAATATCTTTATTTCAGTGAGCTCTGAAATTATATAACTATGCAACATCTCATAACTGTAGCAGTTGTAGGGAGTCTTTGGAATAAGGCAGTTGGTACTCAAGCCCCACCTCTGTCACCTATTGGAAATAAAACTTCCAGCAGGGTGCTTAACTTTCTGATCCTCCATTTCCTCACCTATAAAATGGATATACTAACAACAGATCCTACTTCATAGGGTTGTTATAATATTATATTAGAATATAACTGTAATATACTTATCCCAAAGGCTTGCCTGTGTAATAAGTGCTCAAATCTGTTAGTAGCTTTTCATGTTTTACTTTGGAAATGGGTTGATGACACAAACAGGGAAGGCTTTGGCATTCACTTTGTACCAACACTGGAGCAAGACTCATGGCTTCTCGGGTCACAAAGCCAGCAAGGGCCAAACTGAATAGGAATCCAAATGCTCTAACCCTGGCTCCATCCTGCCTCTGCCTCCCTGTGTTACAGTTGGCTTGGTGCAGGGGTCTTCTATCCGTAGCATCCAGGAGGGCCCTGTTCATCTTGAATCAGACCTTCCCACTCCTGGGCTAGCTCCCTGCTTCCACCAGTTTCCCTGTGTGACTCAGGCCCTCTATTTCTAATAAAGGCTGAACAATGCCCATTGATGCTTGCTACGCAAGAGCGTCCAGTGGGAGTGTGTGTAATTATACCTCTCCAGAGTGACGGAGGCGGTTACGTAACTGAATAATTGGGAGATTTCATTTCGCACGTATGTGGAAATGATATGCCAAACACTTCCTCCTCCTCTGAGGCAGGTGAACACTCTAAATGCTGGACAGGGAGAACAAACAGTTGGATGCCTCCCACCTTGTGCCTGATTCACGTACAGCCCCGAAGACTTGGGATTTACCGGGGCATCTCCATTTATAGCAAAGGAAGCTACATCTGTGCACAAGGGCACAATTAAGTCAAGTTTGCCACCTCCTTCTAGGCCTCTTGGAAACAGGCTCTCGGGACTGCATGGTTCATAAGGAAAGACCCAGGCCTTGTAACCCAGTCCTACTTCTTGTGTCTCAGCAGTGCTGCTTAGAGAAGAAGTGACCTTGAGATTGCCTCCCAGAGTTGTTATTATGTTCCCATAAAGAGAAAATAATGTGTATCTGTCAGAGTTGGAGAAGATCTAGAAAAGTTCCTGTGCGTACACTGTAGGAGTCATGGCTTGGAGTCAGAAAGCCACGGTTCAAAGCCAGGCTCCGTCTGTGAGACCTTAGGAAGTTATCTCCATTTTACTGTGCTCATCCTTCACCCGCGAAGTGGGGAGTTATGAGTACTTGGCTCCCTGAGTTGCAGCACGATTGAATGAGACTGAATAGACATGAAATGTTTGGAATAGCACCTGCAGCGGTGGACAGGCTCAGTCAGCATTAGCTACCATTATGGGAGAGCCAGGCACAGAGCATAGGAACAGGTCTCACAGTAGTCTTTTCCTAAGGACAGTTCCTCAATGGTGTGATGACAGTCAGTAAAGAGAGTGCACTCTAATTTAATTCATCCACCAAGCAAACACTAGAGAATTGTAACTTTTAAATTACCAGTGCCATGTTGTCTTTGGTATACTTTGCTTTTCTCTCCTTGTCTGCACCCGGCGTGGCAGTGATCTTTTTCCCTGTGGAGTCTCCCAGCCAGCACCCGGGGATGAGTAAATCAAAGCCAGAGACTGGGTTTCCCTCTTTCCCTAGGCCCGACACCCAGCATAGAGTGGGTGCAGTAGATCTTTAGTGAACTGAAGGGGAAAGTTCCCTCTGTGGAGGCTGACAGTGGGGGTACCCACCTTCGTGGAACTTGCTTTTACAAAAGACTGGCCTGTGTCCGCACTCGACCAGCTCTCTCTGGCCTTGCCCGAGGCACGGCTCTCCGCAACACCAGTCTGAAAACTGCTCTTTCTTGTCTCATAACTGGAAAATTGCCACTTAGGTCAACTCCAGCCTTCCAGATTTCCTCACTCCTGCCTCTGATTTGACTTCAGTTAGACGAGGGTACTTCAACAGGAGAGAAATTAGCAAGTTCTTTGTGTTTCCAGCCAGCATGCATTTTGAACCATTTTTCATTGGGAAATATTTATGGGCAAGAAAATACTGCCCTGCTTCATGACCTGATGCTTTTTAATCTGGTATCAAAGACAACCATCCCCTCCTGAACTATTTGTTACCTGGAAACACAACCCAGAAGGCAACATAAGTGTTGAATTCTTTCGCCATAAATTGTTCCCTATAGGTTTCCCAGTAAACCTTTTCCTTAGCATTACTCATGGGTAATAGGTGAGGTTTGGGGGTCTTTTTTAAACTATTATCATATATTTACACCTTTTAACATATTTCCTTCATTTCCACCCAGTACAATTGCTACTAAAGCCCAGTTTGTCACGTCTTTGACAATGGGAGGTTTATTCAAGCTGGCTTTTGGGTCCTTTGGCCATAGCCCTGTAATCTCTGATAGACTCCTTACTTACGATACTTATTTAAAAGTTCTAGATTGTGAGTTTTCTTCACTAAAATTTGGCTGTTTGTGGAATGAGTAAGGATTCTTTTATAGGAGCTGATTTTTACAAACCAATTTCCAAAAGCTGAGAGTGCTAATTGCTATAAACTCTTTGTGTTTTTAAGGCTTTAGTTTCTTCAGGAGAAGCTGAGAAGTATAGATCCTGAGTGCAGAGTGATAGCTCCTTTCCTTACTGGCACCACAGGCTTTTTTTACCTCATCAGTTTTATTTCTGCAGCCCCTTTTGCTCTTCCCCAAAATTCTAGTTTTCATTGACAATACAATTTCTTTTTTACTTTATCATTAGTTCATATATAATAGTCTAAAAATAATAATACAAATATTACCGCCTACAGGATGATTGTTGCAGAGTTTTAACATTCTCCCCTTAGGGTGTCTAGGAATGTGTCATCAAAGTGTACTTCAGAAAGTCATTTGGCAAGCTACGGAGATGGTTCAGCGGCACAGTGCCTGCCTGGCAAGCATGAGGTCGTGAACTGCCAGTTCCAAAAAAAATAAAAACGTCATTTAGCAGGTGTATATTTCCTATCTGCTTAGACAGGTAGGCTCATTTCTTTTATCTTTTTTTTTCTTTTCGCTTCTTTTTTATTTGTTATACAAATTAATGGCTCCTCTTGCGGCAGGTCCAATCGTGCACTTTGATCATCCCCCGTTCCCCACCCCGGTTTCACATAGACTCCTGTTTATCCCCTGTTGCCTTCACTTACACCTTGTTCTCTTCTGCTTTTCCAGAGAAATTTTAAATTTATTTAGTTTTATAATGAAGTAAAAATATTTCCTTAATTCTAAAGTCAACTTTACTCAAAACAAGATAATAAAATAAAATCTCAAAGTCTCTCCTAACCTTCCATTGTACTTCCTACCCTTCCCTTCCTTGCCCCCTGGATAACCATGTTTTGTGGTTGCTTCTTTGACTTTTCTATTAGTGCATGTTTGCAGTACATAATGAGCACGTTTATCATGAAGCGTTGATGCATGTACATAACACAGCTGAATTATTTTTTCATCCCCTATTTACCTCACCCTTCCTGCTCCTTCCAATTCTTGGCCCCCTTCCTCTTTGCAAAAGTTCTGTTTTCATTTTTTCCTTTAATTCTGTTTCTTCCCATCTCCTTTGCCTGCCCTTCCTCCTCTCTCCCTTCATCTTTTGTGTCCCCATCCATTTGAAAAAAATCTATTTCCTATTTATTTATATTCTATTTTGCTCTTTATTACAAACTAAGACATACATATGTGTATATATGTGTGAGGAGAGAGAACTCTCTCCTAGAGAAGTGACGGCAAACTATACACAATTTTCCCCCCTCGGAGTATATCCCAGCAAAGTATAGGCAAATGCTCTTTACTTCTTTTCATAGCTATATCACATTCTGTTGTGTATATGTGCTATAGTTTGTTCCGCCCACAAAATGAACATTTGGATTCTTTCCAGCTTTTGCTACTGTAAATGCTGCTGAATGAGTGACCTTTTGCCTGTGTCATTTCATATTTTTGCTATCTACTGAGACTTTTAAATAAGACAAACAATAAAAAAACAAAGTGGCTGAATATTTTAAACCCTCGAATTTGGGACATCTGACCATGTGTTTAATAGTGCAGCACATTGTTTTTGTTGTTGTTGTTGTTGTTGTTGTTGTTTGTGGGTTTTTTTCTTTTTTCTTTTTTGAGGTTAGGAGAGTTTTATTGGAAATAAGAAGGAGAATAGCTCATGAATTTCTAAGCGATCATGAGGTGGGATGGCCTCATGACTGCTAACTTAGAATTACTTATTGACAAGTAGTGTACAGGAATTATTTCTTGTTTGGTAATCACCTATCAGACCAATTAAAATGACCAGCTGAAACTCAGGCTTTCTAGCCCAGTTCTTTCACACAGGATGTACAGTAAGCTGGGATCTCAGAAGGAACTGGTGAGTCTGCATTACAGTGTCCTTGAAATCCAGGAGCTTAGTGGGGAGTGTCTGCACCTCCCGTCAGGACCTCAGACAGGAGTGTAGTGCCTTCCCTGCTGCCAAAGGAAATTCATTCATTTGGACCAAAGTCCTAACTCACTATCTATTCTTAATTTTTTATCAGTAAGCCTGGTCACCCCACTCTGTCTCAGGCCCTTCCACTAGCTGGCTGCCTTACTCACAAGCTAACTAAATGAATGCCTTCCACACTTCCCCCTCTGAGGAAGCATCCTTAGCTGCTATTAAGGGAAAATGGGCAAAGACAGAATCTAGCAGCTTCATGCTGAGAAGGATGAATGTAAGGGAGACTGGCAGCCAGGAACATTCTCCAGAAAAGTAACCTAAAAGGCCTTGAATAGACATCATGTTGTGATTTGACACTTATGGAGTCTCTTCAGGGGATTGATCTAGTGCACCCCAATATCAGGAATGTAGCACATTCGTTGTTGGCTCCATCAGCATAACCATTTGGAGTTTGACATTCTCTAGGCAAGAAGAAACAAATTTAACCGAAAGACTAAGAATACATGGCCCAAACATAAGAACCAGAATGAAAAGACAGACTGGGGAAGGAGTTAAGTTTAGACACTATGTTTAAGGGATTGGAATAGGAATTGTAACCAACCGGGTTCTAGACCTGCCTATTTATGGAGTTATCTGTAAGTCTAATATTTATTTTATTGTCTTAAGATTTTATTTTACCTGATGTGAATTATTTATCTAAAAACAAGTTTTATTTATTAGTACACAAGTCCCTCTAGTTATAACTGCTAGAGGCTGGAGAGCTCTACAGTTTTGAAAGACAATTTTAGCTAAGGAATTTAAAGACTCTGGTTGAGTTTCTATAGCTGTTATTGTAGCTTTTTAGCCTCACTGAACCATAATAGTGGTCAACCACAGGCATAGCTAGAGATCGCTAGCAGGTATCAGTGTAGGGATTGGGTCCTTGTTTCTATTTTTGGCTTGTATTACTGCTACCTTTATATATCTTTGGTTATACTTTTCTGCTGGGGGTTTAAGACCAAGCTGAAGTCAGAACCTTTAATCTCTCACCACACCTATATTAACCTGTTATACCTATACCATAGGCAGTTAAGGTTCCTCAGGCATTACTTTTGGAACCATACACAGAGCCGCTTAGCTCCTCCATCAGTACCATCTTCTAGGATGGGTCACAGCCTTGCTTGACCAGGTGGCTTCCTGAAGAAGCATGGGAGGCATTTTTTCTCTTTAGTGACCCTCCTTTCATCACAATGTATGCTGGTTGGCCCCTGTTCTGTAGGGCCCAACAGTCTTCCTGATTAAGAGGTTGAGTGACTCACCAGAGTTGTAGGGAAGGTTAGGGAAAGATCTCCTATCCTGGCTCTTTGTTGACCTTAAAAGGCCAGGGCTAAAATATAGGTTGTCCTCTTAGCTTGGTCATCCTTTCTTAGTTTTGGTCTCCAGACTTCAGTTGTAACACCCAGGAGATAAATCACATCAGTATTGCAATAAGAGCAGTAAGTTTAACTATCTTATCTAGATACCAAGAACCTTGAAATATAAAATATTAGCAGAAAACTGTTATTTTTTTAACCAACCATGGTCATCTTAGAAAGCAAATTTTTATAGAACACTAACAGATAAAGTTTTACAGAGAAGTTTTGAGATTAAGGGCAACATAGTATTTTAGCATGACAATCATGATGACATTATTATGCCAGAAACACATTTAAATTTCCATTTTAGTATAAAATAACTTTCAAGTCAGATACTTTTATCTAACTACAAAATGTTAAAAGACATAGACAAACTTTAACCTAATTTGTTATCATTTAGCATCTTCTGTTACCAGAATGGCATGTAAGTAGAATGCACTGGTTTATAGATGTACTTCACAGGTTAATAATGCCTAATCTTTAATCATTATGCTGACATTGCCTGGGCTGCAGAGTAATTAGGTGCCTTTAACTGTTACAATATAACTGCATAGCGATCACACGAGCAGAGCAGGTTCAACACTCCTCTTCATGAGCATGGGGTGGGGAAGGGGATCAGGCTGGATGTCCCAGGGGAACCTGTCCTTCCAGACGTAAGAGCAGCCATGCTTATTGCTTTTACCTGACCAAGGAAGTGCTATGTTGTATATGAGGCATATTGCTCCCCCAATCTACTCTACCACCAGGAAAAGGATGGAAGAGACATAAGGCTATGAAGTTGTCATAAATAAATAAATAGATAAACAAACAAACAAATAAGAGGGAGAGAGAGCACAAGTCTCTGTCTGCTAAATGGAATCATGGTTAACAAGAACATGCTGCAAAGAGAAAAGGACAATTAAACTCCCCATTTGGGGCCTACTTCCTATTAATTTCAGATCCCAGATGAGCCTGCAAAATGTTACCATGTGTTCCGCATACATCAAGGAATGAAGTCATGAACCAAGTGAGGAGGTCAGGAAAGTTTTATTGGAAATAAGGAGGAGAAGAATAGCTCCTGGATTTCCAGGAGGGAACCCTAATGAGGTGGCCTTGTTCATTTTAAAGGTGAAAGACTTTCAAATAAGGATGTCCTGCCGGGCGTGGTGGCGCACGCCTTTAATCCCAGCACTCGGGAGGCTGAGGTAGGTGGAGGAGCGTTGTGAGTTTGAGGCCGGCTTGGGCTACAAAGCAACCGCAAGGCCGGCCTGAGCTACATAGTGCGACCCCTGTAACTGCTTAACATTTCCTGCTCCACTGCTGTGTGGTCGCTGACGTTCTCCTCAAAAGCAGTGATGAAGAAGCTGAGGTAAACGAAGCCCCTGCTAATGAGTCTGGGGAGATGCACAAATGGGAGCTAGACCTCAAAGCCCTAGCTGTCTGACATTAAGTCCGTGGTCCTTCCATTATTAATCCATTTATTTCTTGATTATTGCCTAGTGATCAAGGCCTCAGAATCTGGTGTCCAGTTCTGGAGTTCAGTTATGTTCTGTCTTCAGCACTAACTCATGTGTGGTCTTGGTCAAGTTGCTTAACCATGTTTGCTCTGATTTTATCACCAGTGAAGTAAGGATTGTAAAGAACATCTTCCAGTTATGGTCGTCTTCACTGAAGCCTTAGAATGGAACCTGGCACATTATAAGGCCCACCTGACTAATTAGCTAGCTTCATTATTCTTTTTTATTCTTTTTTTCTTAATTTTTTAAAATTAAAAAAACACAGAAAACAAAAACAAAAAACAAGAGACATACAAACAACAACTACAAGAACAACAAAAATCCCAAAACAATAACAATATACATTTTCAAAACAAGATGATAGGAATTTAACAATGGTTGTAATATCACATACTGTTACCTTCAAAAGAGTTGCTTAGATTACCAGATATATACATGCAAATTGATCTAATCATATGAGTACTAACTGTTTTTTTTTTTCAAGAACTAATAGAATTAGTAGTATAATTGTTTTGGCTATTTTATGTATGTATAAAAAAATTTATATCTTTTTTCTTTTCCCTTCCTTTTCTCCTTTCCCCTATCCTAGTTACTTTTCCCCTTTGAGCAATTTCTTACCCTGTCATGATATCTATTATAGATTTTGTGTCTTATTTACTCTTTAACTTTTTTACACCAGGGAGACAATACTGTATTTACACATGTGAGTTTGATTTATTTCATTTGTGAGTCTGGCCTCCAGTCTCATCCATTTACCTGTAAAAGCCTCAATGCAATCCTTCTTTACAGCTGAGTACTACTCCATTGTATAAAAATACCATATCTTTTTTATCCATTCCTTGGTTGATGGGCACTTGAGTTGTTTCCAAGATTTGGCTATTACAAATCTGCACATATATCACTGTGGTATGGTGTTTTCAATTCTTCTGGGAAAATGCCCAGAATCAGGATTGCTGGGTCAAATGGGACCTCTAATCCTAGCTTTTTGAGGAATCTCCACACTGATTTCCACAGTGGCTGCACCAGCATACACTCCCGCCAACAGTAGAGAAGCATTCCTTTATCTCCACAGCCCCTCCAGGATTTGTTATTGGTTAATTTCTTGATCTTGGCCATTCTTTCTGGAGTGAGATGGAATCTCAGCATTGTTTTAATCTGCACTTCTCTCATTGGTCATTAGTTTCATCGTTCTGGTTTCTTTGTTGAACCAAAAAATACATATTGAATATCTGTTCTGTGCCAGACAGGTTGCTACATGGTAAATGTATGAGTAAGTTCAGGCTGCCTTAGAAAAACACCTTGGACTGGGTGGATTAAATAATAGAAATTTATTTTTCTCACAGTTTCAGAAGCTGGAAAGTCTAATAGGGTTTGATTTCTGATGAGGGCTGTCTTTTTGGCTTGCTGATGGCCACCTTGCTATGTCTGCACATGGGCTTTTTCACTGTGTGCACGTGCAGGGAGAAAGCAGGCCCTCAAGTCTGTTGTAGTAAGAGCAGTAACCTCATCCTGAAGTCTCACCCTCAGGCCATCATCTAACGCTTTTCAGCCTTTTGGCTAAAATCAAGTGTGAACCCAATTACCTTCCAAGCATCCGATCTCCAAGTACTATCATATCAGGACTTAGGGCTTCAGTATGTGAATTTGAGATGGGGGCAGGCATGAAAGTTTTCAAGCCCTAAAAGTGAAGGTATAATATTGAATAGGTAAAAGGACCTCTGGCCACAGAATCCTTTCTCTAGAGGACACGGGCATTACTGGATACATTCACGAACTGGTGTAAAATCACAGGGATAATAATGCCAGGCAGGGGAGCTGCACATTCCTGCAAGATCTAATCAGCCTCTGGTCGCTTGGCCTCAGGCAGGTTCCTCTCAGAGTGTTCAGATCCGGCTGCTTCATTTGTGCAGAGTTCGGGAGTCCTCCCCACCTTCCAGTGGGAGCCCAGAGCACAGGCTCCCCAGCTCATCTGCTGCTTCTCTCTTTCTCCTGCAAACTGCAGCTAGAGTACACAGCCCGCCTGGACTTCCTTTGGCGAGTACAAGCCAAGGAGGAGATCAATGAGATGAAGGAGCTGAGGGAACACAATGAGAACATGCTCCGGAACATCTTACCCAGCCACGTGGCCCGCCACTTCCTGGAGAAAGACCGAGACAATGAGGTGAGCCCCGGCCTATCTGCCAGCAGGAAGGGGTGGTGGGCATGGTGCATACCTGCTCACATTGACCCCAGGTTCTGGGAGAATTCCCCTGTCCTCGTGTGAGAACATGAGAATAAAGGTTGTGCCTAGTACCTGGCACCCGGCAACCCAGCCTGAAACTGTGAAGTCTAAACATGGCCTGCCCTGGCCTGTAGCACTTCATCAATTAGATGGATATGAGCTCTCCATTGTAAGCCCTGATGGGAATTTTTAAATGCTATATGCATGCACATTCATATAGATATAGGTATTTATCATTGTTGGTGCAAATATGAATGTGTATGCTGTGTGTGCATATGTATATACTGTGTGTATCCACTTCTGGGTGTATACCAAATGAATTGAAAGAAGGTTCTCAAAGAGATATATGTATGCCTTGAAGCACTATTTCCAGTAGCCAAAAGGTGAGAGCCACTTAAATAACCATCAATGAATGCACAGAAAGACAAAACGTGATATATACATTATGGAATATTATCTGGCCTTAAAAAAGAAAAGAAATTTTAACACATGCTACAACATAGAAAAAGCTTAGGTTAAGTGAATAAGTTGATCACAAAAAAAGTACAAGTACTGTATGATACTGTGAGGTACCTAAAGTATTTGAAATCAGGGAGTCAGAGTGGAATAGTAGTTATCAGGGGATAGGAGGAGGAAATAAGGAGTGATTGTTTCATGGATACAAAAAAAAACTTCAATTCTGCAAGATGGAATAAGTTCTAGGACAGCAGTGATGGCTGCAGAAGAGTATCGATGTGCTTCACACCCTGACCTAGGCACTCAGTGGCTCACGTGTAAATTGTATGTTGTATATATTTTACTGCTATTAAAAATAATGTACATAAAACAGAAATTATATATGTGTGCTTATAATAACACACATGAATATGTATGATGGATACAGATAAATATACCACATGTATCTGTGGGACTGAGGTATGGCTGTGTGTATTATTAATACATTGCCTGGTATTTAGTAGGTACTCAAAAATGCTCTTTTCACATAGAACTGATTAATCTTATTATATAATGCCTGAAAGACGCTCTGTGAAAGCAACCCACTAGTCTCAAATCAAGGTGCTGAGAGGCCCAGGCTCCCTCCAAAGGGTTTATCACATAATTTTGTTTTGCCTTTTCTGGCTTCTTGAGGCCCAAATTCTTCCTTGGCTTAGGGCCTGATCATTCTACTCCCTGCCTCTGTCTTTCCATGGCACTTCTGTGAGGACCTGTGTCCTTTCCTCTGAGGACATCAGATTTAGAGCCCACCCTCATCCAGTATGACTTCATCTTCATTTAAATGCATCTGCAAAGGTGTTGCTTCCAAATAAGGTCACATTGTGATGTCCCAAATGGATAGGAGTTTCAGTGGAGCCCTATTTACCCGCAACAGGCGTGAAGGGAAAGTGGCGAGTGATGTGGATGGAAACTGCCGCACTGTGATGAAGCTTTAAGTGGAATGGGAGCCTTGGGAGATTTTTCAGCGTAGCATAATCCATCAGCCGCTGGTAGAATGTGGATAGGAAGGTCACAAAGCCAGAGCCGGATAAGAGTTCTTAGAATAGCTCAGGTAAGATCCAAGTGAGGAGGCCTAGAATGGTGGCAAAGGAGGCAGAGAGGAGATAAGTTCTAACTTTCTTTAGGAGGTAGAATTAATAAAACCCAATAATGAAACTGATTTAAAGGATAAGAAATTTTTTAAAACACTTGAACAACTGAATTTACCCTGAAAGCTCCAAGAGAAAATCACTCAAAAGGGAGCTGAAAGGTGCCTTCGGATGCCTGAAGCTAGCATGTGAGACTCTCCAGGCAGACCTAGCATCATGGGAGCTCTGTGACCTGGGAAGCCTTGAAGGATAGAATCAGTAGCAGCCTCATCCCTGCAGGACTGTGAGCTCCCCAAAAGCAGAGACCGTAACAGTCATCATCACCAGTGATCCTCAGGCCCGATGAGCCAAACTACAGTCCTATTAAAGGGCTGTGAATCAACTGCAGTGGTGCATTTCCTGTGGCTTTAAACCTTAGTAGTCTGTGGCCATGTTGGAGTGCTGGATCCCCCTTGCTCAGCTACTGAAACTGGAGTTGCTTAGGATGCCACGAAAACAAGACATAGTTTATCTCAGAGTCTTGGCCAATATGGCAATCTTTCCAATAATAGATTTATAAATAGAGTTCAACAGGGTATGAAACTCCTTAAAACAAAGGTTGCAAAGACACTGACACTGAGACAAATCTCTTCAGTGAGCCTGTTGGCTGAGACAGGGACTGGTGGGCTGGCTGATTTGCTGATTTTGTTTTAACTTGTAGAAGGATACCTTTGGGCATGGAAGGGTGTCTTAGTTACTTTCTCATCCCTGGACACATTACACAATACCCGCAAAGCAAAGGTAGAGAGGCTCAAATTGGCTCATGATTTCAGAAGTTTCAGTCCACAATTGGCAGGCTCAAAGGCGGAAATGGCGTGGTGGAAGGACCTGACACAGAAGAAAGCTGTTCACGTCATGGCTTCTAGGACGCAAAAACAGGAGAGAGGAGTCAGGGAAGGAGATGCACCCTCTGGGTCACATCCCCAGCGACCCTCCTCTTCTGCCTCTTCCATCCAGATCCGCCTCCTGACTGCACATTCAGTTATGGGTTCATCAGTGAACTAAACTGCTGAAGAATACAGCACCCCCCTGATCCAATCATCTCCAAAAGCCCCACCTTTGAGCACACAAGGCCCCTGGAACATTCCAGATTCAAACCGTAACAAAGGAGCACTCCAGTTTCCCCATGTATACCCTGCCACTCTTGTTACTTGTGAGACCCTTACAGGCTTTGGGGTTTGTGGTCCTCGCATTGGGACCCTAAAGGGTAAAATGGGAGAAGCCTACTGGATCCATTTCTCATCCATGCTACTGAAGAAATCGCTGTGAAAGCAAAGACAAGTGGATAAGTAACGGGCAAGACACATAATCAGCTCCTGATGCACTCAGGTCCTGGAGGGTCTCCCAGATGCAGATCAAAGCACCACCCACCCTCCTGGACAGATGGAGTTTTCTGGCACTGAGTTCAAGCCTGGTTTCCTCAACGTTCCCTGAGGTCAGAGGCTTTGGAACAAGAACTTCTTGATGGAGCTGCAAGAGCAGAGAGAATGTTGATGTGTGTCGACCGTGACCACCAGATGAAGAGGAGGAACTTTATGAGCCACAGAGGAAAAGCCCAAAGGCAAATGAAAAGCTGCTTTTGAACCAAGACACCAAAACAAAAAGGTATCTGGGACCAGTGGGGAACAGCAAGGAGATAATGATTTCATCATTAAAGGAAGGAAACCAACAAGAAATGCATTGCAAAACTCCTAAGTGTCTGCTCTTATCCAGCCCAATCCCCACTGAGCAACATGAATGGCAGCTTCAGCCTTAGTATGTTTTCGGTAAAAAATCCTATCAGAATTATTTCAGGTTTTATAAATATTTCAGCAGTTCTCACTCAGCTGGGATTAGACACTGAACTGTTTATGTTGCCTGCAGAATCTGAAGATGAAAAAATGATGAAGCATCATTTACTGAACATCTCCTGCATGCCAGATACTGAGAATAGGCAACTGATGAAAATTATCTCTCACGCACACACTTAGGAGCAGAGGTCTGGCAGCCTCACATTAATGGTGATAAAACTGGAGCCCTGAAAGGTTTCTAACATGCCTCACATACTTCAAGCAGCACTACCCCTCAATTCCAGGTTCACCCCACTTGCCATGCTGCTCCCCAAGCTAATCTTGGGCCTGGACAAGACTGGGGCGTGTGCTTGTCCTATGTACACATGCACATGTGACATAGGACACAGAGAGAAAGAGATATAGAAGTACAGTACATAAAGCAGTGGCACTTCAATTTCATGCTCTGTTACTGTAAGAGGCAAAGGCATTTTTAGCTTCTTTTCTTGCCACAAATATGAATAGTGTTACAAGCCTCAATATTTGGGGGCTTTTGCAAGTTTTTCTGGACTATAGTAATGCCTGAATCACCACCTTTTCCTGCCCCACCAGGGCATCTCCCCCAGGCTGTGTCCCGGGGGTGACAATGCATTTATGGCTGTTCGTCTGCTGATCTGAAAGAGTTGCTTGGCTGAATTGTGTACAATTCAGGGCCTCACTCCTTAGGACATGATTCCATGGGCCTTACTCAAAAAGGAGCAGCACCAGAGCCCCTGGCTGGCAAATGTATGTGTCTTTTTCATACAGGCTTTGAATGTGTCCCAGGCATAGCAGCCAGGGACATGCTCAGAGCCACTCCAGACTGAGCTGAAAGCTCAGTCTCTGTTTGCTCTTCCCTCCCAAATTCCAACCCTTCTGGAGGCCCTTCAAGGGAGATTATGTTATCTGATGGGAGAAGCCCAAGCAATTAAATTAGAAGGACATGAGTTCACATCTCAGGTCTGCCATCTACTAGCTATGTGGTTTGAGGCAAGTTAGTTAGGTTCTTTGAGCCTCAGTTTCTTCATCTGCAATTGTGTCAATGCTCTGATTATATCAGTGCCCTTGGGACACAGAGGTTGATCAGGCAAAGAAGTGACTGGAAATTATTCCAGACAGACCCAGGTAGTCAGAGGCACTGAGTCACAATGCTGTAGGATATTTTCTGAGAAGTGAGGAGACCTCAAGAACTTCAATATTCAGTGGAGAACATAGGTCAGAGCAGAGGTACCACAGATTAAAATGGACAAGTCTGGAAGGACATTGAAGGAGCTTCTACAAGCAACACAGGACTCAGAGCCAACCAGGCCTGAGCAGGTGTAGGTCCAGTTCCGAGGGCAAAGAGGCAAGCACGGTTTTCTTTATATTGCTAAGTGGGGCCCAGGGGAGGGGATGAATGCATAGGCTCAGAATCCTGTGTGAGGCCCAGGCCTGTACTTCCAACCCAGCAGAAGATGATGACAACAACACGATAATAGCTGTTTCTATATTCATCAATCCCTCCCCAGTTCACAAAGTGTGTTTATTTTTTTTAGGCCCAAAATAGCAAGAAGCAGATGGAACACTCAGAGTAGTTTAGAGAGAGCCAAATAAAGAAACCTTCTCTGAAGGTGTGGGTAGTTGGACTGGAGTCCTTCCTTGTCCCCCTCTCCCTGACCTGCTTGGGACGGGGGAAGGGTTCATCTGCTTGGGCTGCAACAGTGGTGATCTCCCATCCCCTCTGGATGAGGATCATCAGTGGTGGTACTAAGTAAGAGGTCAGAGGGAGGGAGAAGAGAATAAGATCAAGGTATTTATTCCCTTGGAGCCACTTGAAGTTAGCTGTGTTCCTCCACAAAAATTGAAAGATTCTCTCAATACCACTGCCTTCAATGTCAAATTAATTTGCTTCCTCTGGAATCTTCTCATCCCTGTAAGGATGGAGAGATGGCAGCTTTACTACCACTGACCCTGGGTTCCTGAAGGATTCTTTAGGGTTCCCTCTAGTCTGCCCTCATCTTTCTGATTAATCCCTTTGCATATTAACTCTCCTTGCATTATCTTGCTCCAAACTGGCCACCTCTTCTCGGCTGGGTCCCAAAGTGAAGCAACTCAGATAAGGAAGATAGGATGGAACCTCTGTGAGTCAGCATTGTGGGAAGCTCTTTCCTCTCTCAAACCTAAAGGAACAAGGAGAAAAGCAGTGATGGGTTCAGTGAGAGAGCTAGTGTGAACCGTGCAGTGGAGGACCAAATGTACAACTAGAGCACAGTCTCTCAGCGCAGCCAGGGCAAAGGCAGAGCAGGAGATCAGCTTTGCCACAAACAGGTCACCTCTTGAGCTCAGTCATAGGACCAACCTGTGGGTCCAACTCCCCTTTCCTCTGCTCTTCCATTCTTGCCTGGACCCATTGAAGAAATAACTCCCTGTAATACCTTCTGCCCTGTGGGGAGACCTTAGAGAGGTGGGGTCCACCTCTCTTAGACTGATGAGGTACTTAACCTCCCAAAGGAGTAGATGGCAAAGATTTAAATAAAAGAGACAAGTGGTATGACCTTAGAGTTCCAGGGGGATCAACATCCTCTAGCAGAATTAGAGATTCTCTGGGGGCTGAGTCAAAGAACTTCTCTGGAAGACCTATATTTACTTGGTTTTCAAACAAAGGAAGGGGATACTGAGGAAAACGTGGGAACTGAGCAGGACCTTGGGAGTCAGTTCAAAGACTTTCCCAAGAAATAAATTATGCTAATTAGGAGAACTCTTTTATCTCCAGTTTGACATTTATTGTAGGAGTGGAGCCTGCAGCTGCAGTCTCTATTTAGCTAATTGAGGTTGTAGCCAGGTGCCCTCAGCTGTGACCTTACCTTGTCTTTTGAGGCATCACAGCATCACAGACCACTACAGGCCTCAGCCTGGACCAGTGATTCATAGAGGTTCACTTACGATAAATCTGGTGCCCATCTCCAGACAAGGAGCCTAGGCCTTGGACAGACTCACACATAAACATGGAAAACCAATTGTTAATTTTAAATCCTGCTCAGAACCACTCTATAGTGGTTTCCATCACTCTCTCCCTACACATCACTTCATCTGATTGGGGAAGATATGACTGAGGACAACCACAACCATTCACTCTCAAGTCACCAGAGGAGTCGCTGTGCTAAAGTCTCCTAAGTACTTCAGTCCATCTTATCTCCTCATAATCCTCTTTGCACCCAAGATGAAAAAGCTTTCACGCCCCACATGGTAAGCCCAGTAGTACAGGTTCTCCTTCCTGAACCCCATGAGATGAATATTTGTCCATATTTCCTGCCTGCAGTGAGGGTGAGGAAATAACTCAGATTAGTTCAACTCTACCTCATAGGAAGGGGCAGGAGATTCCTGTTTTGGCCTCAGTTCCAAGCTACACTGTCCAACCTATCATTGTCTGAAAGCCTGTGTTTTGGGTTGATCTTCAGTTAGCTAGTGAGTCCTTCAGGCTACTTCTTAATCAGGTAGCGTCTGGTAGAGAGGAACGGTGAACCTCAGCCCACACTTTTCCCACCCCTCCAACTTCTAATAGGGTGTGATATGGTCAAAATCTGAACTCAGCTTAAATTTATTCAAGTTTAATGTTTTTCCATCAGGGCTCCCTCTACTGCTAAATCAACCTTTCATCCAAATGGAAGAGCCAGACCAGTTTCCAGTTCCAATGCTATTTATTCCTGATCACCATTGTTATTATTGTTATCATTGTTGCTATCATTATTATTACTATTATTATTATCACCACTAATAATGCTATGGGCTCTGGAATCTAACAGTCTGGGGAAAAACTCCAAATTCTGCTTCTTAACAGTTACAGGGCTTGGGCAAAGTACTTAACGTGTACCACAGTTTCCTGATAGGTAAACTAACAACAATAATTGTATCTTCCTCGTGGAGTTATTGTGAGCGCTGAGATATGCTTGTGCACTGTTCTGGGTTGTGGCTGGAGCCTGCATATTAAGTGCTCAATGATATCATTATCATTACTTTATTACTTCAGCAATCAGGGCAGTCTGAATACTGGCAAGACTGAGGGGAAAAAAAAACAAAGGAAAAGAGGTTGGAGAGAGAGGCTTCATAAAAGCACTTTAGTACACAAGCATTTCTAAGAAACCCCAAGTGACCAGATACTACATATCAGAGGAGTGTTTATGTGAGAGGGGACTTTGGCTGAGTTAATATGGAATAAGTTGCAGATGCTGAAATTTTACCTTTTTTCTTCACTTTTAAGCAGACATTAGAAATATAGATGTTATAGGCTGAACTATGCTACTCCAAAATTCATACGTGAAGTTTTAACCCTTTGGGTTATACTCAGAGTGCACTATTTTGGAATAGGTAATCAAGTTATAAATAAGTTCATTGGGGGAGAACCCACTCCAATGTGACTGGTGTCCTTATATAAAAGGAGATTAGGGCACAGACAGACACAGAGGGAAAACCTCACAGAGAAAAAGACTTGGAGAGAAGGCAGCCATCACAGACAGGCCAAGGAGAGGGGCTTAGAAGACCCTTGATCTCAGATCTTCGGAATGTAACACTGGTAGAAAATAAACATCTGGCAGTTCGTGCTGCCCTTGATCCTCAATCCAAGATGCCCAAGCCAGCCAGCTCAGCACTGGCCCTGAAGAAGAAAATAAACATCTGTTGCTTAAGTGACATCTGTGATGCTTTGTCATGGCACCCTGAACTTTTACTCGGTATAGGTAACTGAGTAAATAGACACTTTTCTCCCAAGTCATGGCCATTTGTAGAACACCTATCTACTAGTTTACTCATCCAAGTTCTCTGACCCATGACCCAGACCGAAGCTCACTGCGTGGCACCACTACCTGTTCCAGTCCAAGGTGAGCAGACGCCACCTGAGGAAGCCATTCGCTACTACTCTCCTCCTTGGTTGTGACCTCGTGTCTCCATCCCACCACAGCCCAGCCCAGCCAGCCACTTGGGTTGTCCTCTAACCCTGCTTCTTCTGCTACCAGATGAGTGATCCAAAATAGTGACTTACTTCTTCTGTCTCATTTTGCTTACCTGTAAAGTGGGATTAATAATCATGCTGCTTCACAGGATTAGTACACAAATAAAATCATTGAATTCATGTGAGAGCATTTTGTAAGCATTACTGTTACCTAAAAGGGCCAGTGAGTCATCAATTCACCCACAGTATTGAGTGCCTTTATTGTGCCACACCCTGTACAGAGTGTCCATTACATTACTAGCCTCTAAAAACACTAACCACATTGAATGTGCTAAGATTTGCCCAAGGAAGAGGCCACGTACTAAAGGACAAGTGGCATACTACAGAGTCACCATCCCTCCATCCAGGAATCTGGAAAGGGTGTGGAAGACATAATCTCCAAAGTTAATGAAGACAGAAAACAAAAATTGGTCCAGTTATTGAGATTGACTGGACTGGAAGGCCATTTTCCATCAAGAGATAGTGAGAATTTATAAGCATTTAAGTGTGAAAGAAGTCGGGAGGTGGAGTCTTCTAGAAGTAAACCATGAAACTAGGATTCAAAAGCAAATATTATATTTGAAATTGGTCCCAGGGATCAAAGATAGGTAAGAGAGTGGAGAAGAAGGCAGAGAAAGAGGATAACTGACGAATGATACATTATTGATGAAAGATGAGGTCTCATCTCAGCCCTCTTTCCTAAATGTCTTTAGTTGTGGCTGCCTTGATGTCCTGAATCTATTCAAAACATTTAAACTTCATGGTCGTTTTGACTGTAGGCAAGAACCAGAAATCACACAATCCTGTATCTGGCGAATATGGTGGACAAGGATACATCATAATATTTTCATGAGCCTGTCTTTCAGTTGGATGGCTCTCAGCAGTACTATTCATCACATTTTTGATCACACATCACAAAAAAGGACTTCCAGAATTACTTCAGAAAGTGGCAAAAGTGACAGAATAAGTGTATTTAGAGCAAGTGCGGTATTTTGAGAGACATTAATGACAATGTGTCCTTTACTGCAATTTTTTTGTTCAAACACACACCATATGTTTTGATCAGTCCTTGTAGAGCATGCTTTTAAATGGGACAAGACCAGAGATCTCCCAATAGAGGATTTTCATAGAAGAATTTAAGGAGATAACTGGAAAGTGTCTGATTTTAAAAAAAAATAATGGAGTGTTTAGAAAAAAAGGCATTTGGGAAACAGAAGCAAACCTAGCAGGACTTAGTAACTGACTGATGAAATAGTGGACAGGATGAAGAAGGAGCCAGAGATGACTCTATGTTCCCTGATTTTCATGATTTGACAATTCTGGTGCCATCAACTCATTTAGAGAATAAAGGAGCAGACATAGATATCGCTGGAGAGAAGATACACATAGTTTATGCCATTTGCAATTTGAGGAGTGTGAAAACAACACAGAGTGAGTCATAGAAGTTCAAAGTCAATGAAGAACTGACCTGGAAATAGGAATTTAGAAACTGTCTGCATTTGGGTGTTAGAAAGGCTGAGAGGGAATGAAATGAACAAGGTAAAGTGGTAAAATTGTCACCATTCAGTGTGTCAAATACAGAACCACAGCAACCAACAACATTTAAAGTGAAACAAAAATTGAATGCTATTCTTGAAATAATTGGACATAAGACAAAAAATAGATGTCACTAGTGCATGTAAAGCTGAGACCCAGAGAGTCAAGATCCTGGGCAATCAACATGCCAAGCTGCAAAGCTGTCCAGTAAGAAAGAACTGGGGTGCGCACACTGGCTTTCCCACTTTGCATGGCAGACTGGCCCATTCTCTTCATTTCCTCTCAGTTGAGATGTGAATGGGATAGCATTAAAGAACAGTTTGAGAAAGCTGGAAGTAAAGATAAAGAGGGACTGGTTGATAGTCATAAGTGTTGAAGGATCCAGGGTTTATCTTATTTTTAGAAGAGTCACTATGAAGATGGAGAGAAACTGGAAAACAAGCAGAGGAGAAATAAATAACAAAGTTGGGGTTACTGTCGGAGTGAGTTGCTGAATAAGTTAGTTATTTGGGGGTCCGGAGGTCAGGCGGAAACACTGACCCTCAGTAGAAGAAGGAAAAATACATGGTGTGAACTGGATACATAAGAGATGAAAATGAGGATGAATGTAGACATGTGATAAAGACTGGAACAGAGCTGCATCACTCCCTAGAGCAATAGCTTTCTAAGTGAGGAAGGAGTTATAATCAACTACTGAATGGAGAAGGGTACAGAATTAGCTTAAGAGGAGTGGTTAGAGTTTGGCCCAGTCATTAAGGAGATCAGAAAAAGGAGCTGACCTAACACAAATGAATGGACAATGGGACCTCATGTCCCAACCAAAGCTGTAGATCACATAGTGTATTTTTGATGGTCCCAATATCGGTGGTGATGATGCTACGATTATGGTGCAATGAAAGGAATGCTTGTGTCTTCAAAATCCCATGCTGAAGTTCTAACTCCCAAGGTGATGGTATTAGGAGGTGGGGACTTTTAGAAGTTATTGTGTCATGAATAGGATTGATGTCCTTATAAAAGAAGCTCCAGAGTGTTGCTTAACCCCTTCCATCTGGGAACATGGCTAAAAAGTACACAGCTATGAGCCAGAAAGTGGATCCTCACCAGACACTGAGTCTGCCAGTGCCTCGATGTCAGATTTCCCAGCCTCTAGAACTGTAAGAAATAAATGTCTGCTCTTCATAAGCAACCCAGTCTAGGGCACTTTGTTATGGCATCCTGAATGTACTAAAACATATGGTGCTGACATATTGGTATCCAGCTCCTATTTTCAGTCCTCTCTTTGGGGACCTGTGCCTGTGTACGCAGATACATGTGCACATGTAGCATCACTGTGGGATCTACCTTTGATGACCATTTCTGGCTCTCCCTGTGTCTCTCTGTCCAGGAGCTGTATTCTCAGTCCTATGATGCTGTCGGGGTGATGTTTGCCTCCATTCCAGGGTTTGCGGACTTCTACTCTCAGACTGAAATGAACAACCAAGGAGTAGAATGTCTGCGCTTGCTAAATGAGATCATTGCTGACTTCGATGAGGTAAATCTCAGACCCGGAAGTGCACAGTCACAAAGGGGCCTGGTTGTTTTCATCAGCACTGTGGTATTTATAGGAGGAATGACCTTTTGTGGGTTTTGTGTTGTTATCCTTACAGAATTACAGGCTGCATTATGAATGCAGACATGTATTACCTGGTTTAATTCACACAATCACAATTGTCACCTGAGCTAATGGATGTTTTGATAAACGTATACGCTGTAGAATGATTCAATTGAGCCAATTCACAGTACCGTTAACTCCCATCCTCCACTCATGAAGTCAGAAACCGTACTCTTCCCTTTTTGTGTCTTGTTAAGTCCCCAGGGCTAGCACCAACCTTAGTACAAAACTAGTTGGCAAATAATAAGATGAAGACAGGCTACTGAAATCCAAACCTACTTACAAATAAAAAATAAAAACACCTCTATTAAAAATATCTGACAAAATGTTGAGATAACAGGTTTTGTTTTATTTTAGACTCTATTGCATCCTGCCTCCCAAAAGTCCCCACAGGCATATTTTTAAACTTTAATAAACACATCAAATTTGATCTAAATTTGTATCTCACTGTACAAAGTTGTGTACATCTAGGAACCCTCCAAAAGCAGAAGAGGGCAATGGCCGTGGCAGCAGATGAGGGTGTTTGCAGGAGGAAGTTGGAGACTGGGCATTGGTCCTGGTTCAGAACCTGAGTGTTAGACCACTAGGAACAGGATGAATAAGAAGAAGAGAAAAGGGAAAGAAAAAGAGAAAAAGAGGAGAGGGAGGGAGAGATTAGCAGGCAGAAGAAGACAGGAACAAAGAGAAGAAAATAGAAAAGAAAGATCCAAGGAAAAGCAAGGCAGGGGAAAGAATGCAATCCACAGGAAAAGCAAAAGCACCCCTTGACTCATCATCCTCAAGCACCCCAGTTATCCCTCTGAGGGTCCTCAGGTCACCCAAATATGTCCTCCTTCTCTGGCTCAATACGGGCCCTCTCTGTGCTCCCTGGCTGAGCTCACTTTAAGAATGGTGCTACTTTTCCAGCTAATGTAATTACCACAGGAACCTGAGATCATACAAAATTCTCTCTTGGCAGAGGAAGGCTGAGAATCGCACAGCACATCCTCTCCAAAACTCTGCTTGCAGTAACCCGATGCCAGGGCTCCTCGTCGCACACATCCTTTCTCTACAAAATGCTCAAAAAGGGTCTGCTCACGTCCCAGTTCTCCATATCTGCTAATGAAAGGGAATGACTGGGGGCATTATACTCCCAGACACCAGGCAATATAGAGTAGGTAAACTTGCTGCAGGGATGGTGAATGAAATAATGAAGTCAAACTTATTTGTAAGGAGGAGGCAATTTTGCTGAGGTATGAAATGAATGCTGGACCAGGTAGTTCTAAAGAGAAGAAGAAAACATTAAGAACTTACTACATGTTTTCCCAGGACCATACCAGATCAGCCTGCAGGAAGAAGGACACTGAGAAAATGTAGCTACTCAAATGCAGAGGGAAAGAAATGGGCAAGAGAAGGCATCCAAGGTCTTTGAGCTAAAATACGAACAGAGGAGGTCTACTAAGAAACCACACTTGTTAGGTGGTGTCTGAGGGTAAATTCAGATACAAAAAGCTTCTTAAAACTGCGCACCCTGGGCACAAATTGGAAAATCTCAATGAAGGCAGATTGAAGTTAGCACCAGAAACACAAATAATGAGCAATAATAACTGCCTGAGCTGTGACTCAAACGACACACACACGTGCACACACACACAAAGCAAATCACAGAAACACCTGTCTGTGTTCCCCATGGTCCCAAAAGAGATTCTATTAAGCCTGAATTTTCTTAGCTCCTGGTTACTTTTGAGAGGACATCTATAGCAAGATGGTCTTTCAAAAACTACCTTGTCCACTCCATCTGTCCCTCCTGCCTGTCCATTCTCAGAACATGAGACTCTGAGGCTATTCAGCTCTTGGGGAGGCAAAGAATTAGAGAACCAGAAGTTGCCTGTAAATGCCTGGCAACAATAAGAAATAAGAGGCTAGAATTTAGCTTAGAATCCAGGGAGGCTTAATCTGACCTTTGCTCTTCCACCCCTGGCTGGACGGTTGTTTAGTCTGGCCAGTCACACAATAAACTGGCGATTGTTTGAAGTCCTGCTGTCACGTTCATGGAAGTCTTCACTTTTGAACAAGGAATTCCACATTTTCATCTTGCCCTAGGCCCTGCAAATTATGTGTCTAGTCAACAGGGAAAGGGAATCTTGGAGAAAGGCTGTGATCCAGAGGGCCCATTCATCAGTTTGCCGAGGATGTTCCTGGTCTTGTATCTTAAGGAGCCCCTGTGTCCCAGCTAAGGCAGGACAATTTCACATTGCACACCCATGGTGCGGTTTCAGATAGGAGCACTAAAAGACACTCACTGAAGGAGTGGCATGGAAAGATGTAGTGCAGTGAAAATTCAGTGCCCATCTGCATAAAAATTTTTAAAATGTATCACATTAAAAGACACCTTACCTTTAATCCCCTCAAGGTACTCTCCCTTGCTTCAAACGCACTATTCCATCACTGTTGCCAATTTTCGAAGCAGCTCTAGAAGTCCTGTTTTGTGAGTCTCTTGTCATGGCTGCCTCAATGTCCTGAATCAATTCAAAACTTTTACAGCAATGTCTGCTAAACAAAAACATTATAATGTGTCTTCATCCACCTTCTTCAGCAGATCTGGAGCACTGTGACTCCTGGTTGTTCCCCAAAGCCAAACATTTTAAATTGATTCAAGACTTCCAGGCAGCCACAACATTCTCGAAAAAGGACTTCCAGAACTGCTTCAGAAAGCAGCAGGAGGGATGGGTTAAGTGTATTCAAACAAGGGGAAGTATTTTGAGAGGAATTCATGGTAATGTGTCTTTCCTGGAATATTTTTTTTACTTTAAATATCAAACATGTAGTTCGATCACTTCTCGTAAGTCTTCGAGAGAATCAGGAAGTAAAACAAATCAAGCCAGAGGAGTATCTGGGGGGTAATGGCAGAGACAGGGAAGAGTAAAACCAGAGCCCAGAGGATGGAGTGTGGGAAACCTCCTAAGGGCCTCTACCATAATCACATCTGCAAGTGAGCATTACAAGATGCTGCGGCTTAATCAATGCTTAGAGAGAACACACTGCAGAACAGCATGGCTTTAATTTCAGATTGGGAGAGAAATTCAAGTCTGCATTAGCTCCAACCTTCAAAGTAGCATGCCAGTGTCCGTGACATGTGGCAAAGTCAACCTGAGACACAACAAGCTCATGGAAGGCAAAAATTATCTTGTCAACATTACATCTGTAGTGCTTACTCCAGTGCCTGGAATGTAGCATAAATTCGATAATGACCACTGAATGAAGAATTAAATGAATGAGGCAATTCTATCTCAGGAAGCCCATTCTCTTCCTTTAATTAAAGAAGAGCTTCTCAATTTTGAGCATATATCAGAATTGCCTGGAAGGTTTGTCCAAAAATCCCCGCAGAGTTTCTGAGTCAGTAGGAGTGGAGGGGATGGTGGTTTCACATCCTTGGTGATGCTAACAGGACCACACGCTCTCAGGCAAGGTAGCAAGACAAGTAAGCATGACTTTGGAGTGAAGCATCTGAGATCTATTTCTGACTAAGACTCCTCTTAACTGAGCGATTTAAGTAATAATATGAACCCTGTGTCTCCTGTTACATAAGATGGACATAAAATAATTACTGGCTCAGTAGAAGTTTGTTAAACTGCTGATGTAAGGAACCATTCAAATATCACCTAGTATCCCCAAAGAATATTAGCAATCGCCAATGCATCCCAGGCCCTTGAACGTGGCATGCAAAGAAACATGTAACCTTGTCCCCAGTCCTCACTGTCCACTTCAGACTCCAAACACTAATCTCACTGTAAGTGACAGTGACAGAGGGGATTAAAGGCAGGACTTCCAGGCAGCTTCCTCAGAGTGTGGCCAGGCACAGTCACACATTTCCAGCTTCTCAAGCAGTACATCCCCTTCAAGGTCAGCCAGCCCATGTGAGTTTAAAGAACTATCTCACGTAAGCTCATGGCCGGGCAAGCTCTCAGCATAGAATTTCTTGGTACTTCCAGGAGATCAAGTATAATGATTACATGAGATAAGACAGCAAGTTGCATTACTTCCTTTCCTGTGAGCACGGGAGATGTGTCCCCAGTGTTTTCCGTGAATCCCACAGAGCCCCGCATACTCTGACCCTACTACCCCTCCCAGCTCATCTCCTTCAGCTCACAGCCTGGCTCCACACACTGCAGCCAACCTGGGCTCTTCCTGATTCTTTGAACTTACCCTACATCCTTCTCAGCCCTGGGACTCATTCATTCTGTCCCCTATGTCTGGATATTCCCTCAACCCTTTCCAGGCCCCAGGGTCTACACACAGACTCACACACCTGGCACTAGGACAGCCTCCTCTCTCACATTTTAGAGCTCAAGTTAAGTGTCAGCTGTTCAGGACACCTTCCCAGATTCACCAAATTAGATCAAAATGGTCCATTTTTCTTATCCTAAACCCTGTACATTTCCATCATAAACTTTACTGAAAGTGAACTAGGGCACGTTTCATGTGATTTGTTTTTTTAAATTTGAACATCTGAACTCCTTACCTGGTTGTTAGCTCCATGATAGCTGGTACCTTGTAGACTATCAAACATGGAGGTGCTCAATGAGTAGTCTGTGGATTAGTTTCCAATTGGTACTGAACAAATTTTGTGACAGATTTTTTGACAGATTTTGTGAGGGAAACAATAGAAATTTATTGTGCTACAGTTTGGGATCAGAAGTTCAAACTGGACCTCGTGGGGCTAACATCAATGTGTTGGCAGGCTGAGTTCCTCTGTGGGCTTCAGCAGAGGATCCACTTTCTATCTTTCCCAGCTTCTGGAGTCACCAACATGCCTCAACTTATCGCCTCCTCCATCATGCACAACACCACCTATCACATCGCTCCAACTTCTGCTTTCGCTGTGACATCCCCTTCTCTATTTCCCTGATTTCAAATTTCACTTATCAAGATCTACATGATTTTGACTGGGACTCAAGAAAACCCAGGAAATGTCCCCATTCCAAGATCCTTAACCTAATCACATCTGCAGAGCAGAGTGCCTTTTGCTGTGTAAGACAGCATACCCACAGCTTCCAAGGACATCCTAGGGACTGGTCAGGGGCATTCTTCTGCTTTCCATGAGAGACCAAGGTTACTTAGCATTAAAGCACACACTGCAGGTAAAGATGGAGGAAATGCCATGAACGATAACCATTGTTTGATTTAGTCATTCATTCTGCACTCATTCATGTATTCGTTCATTCATCCTTACTGTGCTTTAGGCTCTGTCTGGGTGGTAAGTAGTAAACAAAACAGGCAGCAATACCTGCCCCAGGAGTCTCACATTCCCATGGGGAAGAAGACAGTAAATAAGCAAAACTAGGGCTAAGTATTAAGGAGAAACAATAAAACAGGGAAGGAAGATGAGAACATGTGTATAAAAATGGGATGCCCAAGCCATTATCTAAGGGAACAATATCAAGAGACAGAAGAGCAAACACAAGTGTCCTGAGGCCAAAGCAAGTCTGGCTTGTTCTAAGACTAACACTGTAGCAGGAACAGAGCAAAGGAAATAGGAGAACAGATGGCTGCGACCCTGCAGGCTTCAGGGGAGGCTGGCTTTGAACCTGAGTGGTGCTGGAAGCCATCAGCGGGTTTTGCACAAAGCCCAGGGACATGGTCTAACTCGTCCATGAGTGGAATCATCTGACTGTCATACTGGGAAAGAGGAGGCAAGGGCAGGAGTAGACACAGTACCAGAATGGCCCAGCTGCAATCTGACAGTAGCTTGGACTGGGTCCCCCAAGGAAGTGCTGAGAAATGCTAAGATTGACCACACTGAAAAGAAAGCTGAGAAGACTCGTTGATGGATTGGGGAACATTTTGTTAGTTCCTCTTTAAACTAATCAAATAGACTTGTTTATTTCAAAGATTCATAGAAGCACGTCCTCTGCTTCAAGAATATCTACTCACATTCACCTTGGTTCCTGGCACTTAGCAGGGGCTGAATAAATCCCTGTTGGTTAGCTGAATGCATGATCCTCCCAGAGAAAATAGTCACCTTGAGGATCCTGCACCATCTGAGTTAGATATTTCTTCTTTGTGAGTCAGGGGTCCATTTTCAGGAACCCAAACCTGCTATGGGAGGGAAAACACCAGAACTAACACTGTTACCTGGATCTCTTTCAGCTGCTGGGCGAGGACCGGTTTCAAGACATTGAAAAGATTAAGACCATTGGCAGCACCTATATGGCAGTGTCAGGCCTGTCCCCAGAAAAACAGGTAACAGACTCAATGGGTGCAATCATAGCTATGCAGAGCTCTTGCTGTGGCCATGTCCCTAAAGATGGTGAAGCCTCCTTCAGCAGGCACAGTGAGTGGGACAATACTGTTAGAGTGGATTATATCCCTTACAGGAAGTACTGTTATTCCCCAGGGCAGTGTCTGCTGGATGAAATTAGGCTGCCTTGTCAAGAAACATCTAGACTTTGTCCTGAACCTCACTATTCCCTTGAACAAATATCAGAGGGAAAAATACCCTGATTATGATTTAGGCATGGGTATTACTAAGCCCCGAATACTAGCCTGTTTTCTTATTCTTTCATTTTCTCCTTCATAAATTCTTATGTAATAATAACAATAGTCCCTGCTTTTTGAAGTGCCGACGTGGTGCCAGACACTAATGTTATGTGGGGACCCTAATGTGTACTTCCCAGGTTTGATGGGTTCATTATCTGAGATCATGTCATGCTCATACCAAGTCTACTATCTACTAAATTCTGAAGTGTTCAATGCATATGAGTCCACGTTACTGGGGGAGATGGAATCCCTCCTAAATTCTTCCCCTCCTTTATATATGTTCATTCCAACTAAAACCCAAAAACTATTCAAAGAGTAACCATCTGGAAAGAAATCCATGCTGCTACCCAGTAGCAGAGGTCAGAAGACCAGTGCCCACACTGTTTATGTAAATAAAGTTTCACTGGAGCACAGCTACACCCATTCATTTGCATTTCACCTTTTTCCCTTTAATGCCAAAATTAACAGCACTGCGTAGTTACAACAAAGACCATACAGTCTGCAAACCCTAAAATGTTTGCCATCCGGCTTTTCACTGAACCTATGTACCAACCTCTGCCCCACAGGCACACAGCGTTCTCTCACATATGTCATCTCATTTAATCCCTGAGAAGTACTCAGAGCCACTGTGCTTATGTCCACTTTGCAGACCTGGAATCTGCACAAGGTACCCAGGCATGCTCTGCACTTTCCCCAGGAGGTTCACGAGCAGAGATCTATGCAAAACAGCCCTTCACTCTAAACTGTGAGCACTTCAAAGGAAATAGATATGGTTCCTAGAATGGGAAAGCTACACATGCAATCATAGTAGCACGCACACACACACACACACACACACACACACACACACACACACACAAGCATACATACACAAATGCACGCATGCACACCCCAATGAACACACACAGGAATTCCTGTATCGCCTTAGCTTACAAGCCCAGGTTGCAGGAAGGAACGCTATAACCCACCTGTACTATACTCTCTTGGGTGAAAATCCTGTGATTCAAGCTCCAAGGGAGTGTGGAGGGGCTCGAGCACATGACAGAGTCCCCTGAAGGATGTGTGTGGGGGGCAAGCGCAGGATGCTGCTGCTGTGGATAAGCTGTCATTCATCACGACGAATGAAGTTCTCTCTGATGTCTCATGCAGCAATGTGAAGACAAGTGGGGGCATTTGTGTGCCCTGGCGGACTTCTCTCTCGCCCTGGCTGAAAGCATACAGGAGATTAACAAGCATTCATTCAACAATTTTGAACTCCGGATCGGTGAGTAGCACCCGAAAGTGAGGGTCCCGCAGAGCCCTTCAGCCCCTCCTATGTGTGGCCATCAATCCTGAGAAGCTTTTTGCTGTGAAATGCAAGAGGCCTCCTCTGACCTGACAAGGCCAGGCACAAGTCAGCTGAGACCTCTCTGTGTGCTTCCTCTCATTCAAGATGCTGGAAGCAAGGGCACAATTCTGACCCATGCGCAGAAATACAAAGTCACTGATCTCAGCAAAGACTAGTTAGTGGACAGCATCTCTTCTGACTTAGTAGTCTGGTATCCCATCCATTCAAGGTCCTGATTAGAGAGGTCATGGCTGTGACAATGAGGGAGACATTTTGGCTCATGGTTCCAGAGATTTCAGTCTGTGATGAGCTGAGGCCAAGGCAGAAACATCATGGCAGAAGCGTGTAGCAGGGGAAGCTGTTTGCCACACAGCAGCCAGCAGGGAAAAGCATGGGAGAAGGGGCCTGGGGCTAGATACAGTCCCCAACATCCCATCTCTACGATCCACTGCCTCCAAGTACACCCCGCCTCCTGCATCTCCATCACTTCCCAAGAGTGTCATCAAATCATGAATCTGTTCAGTGGATTAATCTGCTGATAAAGTTAGAGACCTCGTGATCCAATCAACTTCCTAATGCCCAACCTCTGAACCCATGAGAGTTTGGGGGGACATTTTAGATATAAACCATAGAATAACTGATAACCTAAGAATCATTTAGCTTTAACTTCTATGTTGCATGATACTGGAAGAAGCTAAGAACTAAGAACTGGAAGAAACTAAGAGTCTAAACAGAGAGAAAGGCAGGGCTAAGGCACCGAAGTGCAAGGACCGGCAGGTGAAGGAACTGGGGTCGGCACTGTGCAGAGGCACACAAGAGGGTGGAGGTGAATGAAGCTGGCAAGTGAGGTGGAAACCAGGCTGGGGAGCCCCGGACGGTGACCCTAAGAACTATTACCCCAGGTCAAAGTAATACAGATGATGGGATCCTTTGACTACAAGGCTGTAGAAATGAGGGTGAGCCAGATAACACACACACATACACACACACACTGCTCCACAGGGGCAGCTTTTATTGGGGGCAGCAGTGGCAGCTGAACTGAGGCCTCAGCTAAAGAGATCAACAAGTGGGCAAGAGAGTGATTAAGCTGTCGCTCCCAAAACAAAGCAAGCAAATTTCTATTGTTCTGTTGGGGTGAGTGAAAGTCCAGTAATTTCCACTGACAAGGGATGTGGTTCTGTAAGGTAATTCTTCTTGTCAACAGACATGGGCCACCAGGTGGTCACAGTCAACTCGCCCTGTGCATCTACTGGCATCAACCTGCACCGAACGTCACAGCCTTGTGCTGAGCATTCTGACAGGTGGTCAGCTTCTCTGGGAATTGCTTACAAATGGTGCCATCTTGCACAGATGTCCCAGCTGAGGGTGGGCTGTGTGAGGACAAGGGACAGGACAGGGAGGCCATTAGGATGCCATCCCCCCAGACTGGGGGACAGGATGAGAGCGTGAGCGAAGGCAGACACAGAAAAGATCTGCCCAGCTCTCAGAGTGCTGTGCGGACACAGTGGGCCTGTGAAAATAGCGCTTCTGCGGTAGCAAACCCTTGCTGGTTGGCAGACAGCCTGCCAATGGTTTTACTTGCATTATCAAGATCCAAACAGGTTAAGTGACTGACGAAGGTCACACCCAAAAAAGTGATTGGCTGAAGCAGGACCTGTGTCCTGCAACCCACCTACAGAGATCACATAAATGGGGGGCGTTCTCTCCAGTAGGGAGCAGACCCCTCAGTGTCCTGCTCTCCCTCTTACCCCTTGCTCCTTTGGTTCTCTCCCAGGCATCAGCCATGGCTCGGTGGTAGCTGGCGTGATTGGCGCAAAGAAACCGCAGTATGACATATGGGGCAAAACTGTGAACTTGGCGAGCCGGATGGACAGCACAGGGGTGAGTGGCCGCATCCAAGTCCCCGAGGAGACCTATCTCATCCTGAAGGACCAGGGCTTTGCCTTTGACTATCGTGGGGAGATCTACGTGAAGGGCATTAGCGAGCAGGAAGGAAAAATCAAAACATACTTTCTGCTGGGAAGAGTCCAACCCAACCCATTCATTCTGCCCCCGAGAAGACTGCCTGGCCAGTACTCCTTGGCCGCAGTTGTCCTGGGCCTCGTCCAGTCACTCAACAGGCAGAGGCAGAAACAGCTTCTCAACGAAAACAACAACACGGGAATCATCAAAGGCCATTACAACCGGCGGACTTTGCTGACGCCCAGTGGGCCGGAACCAGGAGTCCAAGCTGAAGGCACCGACAAATCTGATTTGCCATAAAAGCATTTTCTTTGTGTTTCTTTCTTTTTTTTTTTTTGTATTTCTTTTATATATAAAATAAATATACTAATAAAAAGGTTTAATTTTTTTTACAAGGATGATTTCACTGGTCTTTGTGTGCACTAGATCAAGGACACAATGTGAGGTTTTCTCAGTCACAAACTTTTATTGATCACCTCCTATATGCAAGATTCATTGGCAATCCAAGATAATACTAATTACTGATTTTGAGAGGTTCACAACTAATTGTAAAAAAGGGATATATATGAGGCTGGGAATTTAGCTCAGCAGGGTAAGCGCCTGCCTGGCAGGCATGAGCTTGTGGTTTCGTTCCCTGGTACCAAAGGGGGGAAAAAAAGGGACAGGGACACGTAAACAGACTCAGCACTATCAGACACTCTCTAACTACTGTCAGCTTTTGAGCATTTGTGTTATTCTTAGTCAAATATCAACTTCTTCACGTACTGACCTCAAATAACCTCCCAATTCCTAAGCATCCCTCCAGCCAGCATTTGTTGAGCACCTGTATTATGCCTGTGTTGCTCTGTGTTCCAGATAAATTCTGGCAAAACTATTTCCTCGTAGAGCTAATATTCTGACTAGAGGATAATATTCTTATAAAAACATAATCTACCCTCGGACAGAGGTAGATGCAATAAAGAAAATTAAATTGCACAGTGGGACAAAGAATTAGCAAGGATTTAGCCTGAGTCACAAGGGAAGCCCTCTTTGAGAGCATGATGTTGAAAATTAGCCCTAAATAATGTGAAAAAAGAAGCCCATAGGACCAGGGGAAAATAATCTGAACAAAAGGAACACCAAGTACAAATGCCCTACAGCGGGATCAATCTCAGCATACTAGAGGGGCAATTGGAAATCAAGTGTGTTATGCTATCATAGAAGGCCCATTCTTCATGGGAAGATGGCATCTTACACTTTTCATCCCAAGACTGCAGGGAAAACTTCAGACCAACGAGAATGCTCAAAAATTTAAAGCACCTATTCACAATCACATAGTTGGTTGTAGAAGTGGCTTCAGAACTGTATTGGCAAATAAAATATGACTACTGTAACAAATGACTTCTAAGCTTAGTGGCTGAAACCCAATAAAACTTTATTTCTGTTCACATCCTATTTGGTGTGTGGTAAGGGGTTTTCCTTGCAGTGGTTTTAGAAAGCAGACACCTTCCGCCGAGGCACTGTAGTTCTCCACTCAGTCCTCGATATCCAAACAACTGGAAACAAGAAAGGAGAAGGAGAAAGAGTCACTCACAAGCTCTTGGGCACCAGGACTGGGAGCTGGTTGCATTATTGTTCTGTCCACCACATTGCAAGGGAAGCTGGGGATAGGTTCTTCTTGTGTGTCCTTACTAAAAGGCAAATGAGCAGTAAGTATTGCCTCTGTCACAAGAACTTCCATTTACCTAATGCCAAAGTCCATGGTTGTAAACACTAAGCTATTATGGAAAGGGCTATGTTTGGAAGTACTACATTTAAGTAATGGAATATAGAATCCCAGACATTCTCTAAATTCTTGAATTGAAACCACTGTCAATTTAAAAGAAACTTAGCTCCAAATAATGAACCCTCACTAGATATGCTTTCAAGGAAAGGCATATCTGAGGTGAAACCCCCATGGAAGAAGTGAAAGTATCTTCTCTAAAGAAAGCAAGGCACAGAGCAGGAATTGAGATCTTGGTGGACTTTGAACTTCAAGCCATGTTTGGAGTGCCTTCTGCCCTTGCAAGCCACATGCACATCAAAGAAACATTTGACACCCAATAGAACATGACAAGAATGTCTTGCAGAGACCTCTATAAACTGTAAAGTCCTCTACCAAAAGCAGGGGCTGGTGTAGCTTTCCCAGACTCCTAGACTATCAGGTTAGGGAAGCTCCAGGGACCATTTAGTCTAGCATTCTGAGGACATTCAAACAAGATACAGTTCAGTGCACACTGAGACTTGGAACCACAGAACAGAAGCTGGGAGCTGAGTAAGGGGAGTTGGGAGCTCAGCAAACAATGCTGGAAAAAGGGCTGGCCTCAGGAGGTGCAGTCAGACCACAGAATCACTGTAACTAACAGAGGAAACTTGATGTCCGTCATCAAGCCTTGGCATACTCTAAAGCATGGAGCCTATGTAAAGTCCAGGGACAGTATTGATGGAGACCCCAGTAACCAGACAAGCCACAGTGAGCTGGGCCCAACCCAGGGACAGACTTTGTTCCTCAACACTGAACTGAGACCCAAGAAAAAGTCCCTGTCCTAAGGGTAAAATGTGGTCCTGGGAAAGGTGTCAGGTAGACAGTCAGGTGGGAAATTGGGATGTTGCCAGTCTGGACGTGGTGGTTGGGCTGCCACTGGGACACCCCACCTAGAAGCTGCTCCTGATATTGAAGGTTGTGGTTTGGATCAAAATGTCCTGCAAAGGCCAGCTGATGGGCTCTTGGTAGACATCAGATCACTACCTCATGGATGGATTAAGCCATTGATACATTTGTAGTGCAATAGGTTAGTAAGAGGCAGGATCTAGCAAAAGGAAGTGGGCACTGGTGGCATGACCTTGGAGACTACATTTGTCCTCTCTGGCTTTTTTCCTTCCCTTTGCTTCCTGGCTTCCATGGAGTGAGTAGCTTTCCTCTGCCAACCTCTCCTCCCCCATGATTTTTTACTTCTCCAAACACCTAGAAGCAGCAGGTGGAGCTGACAAGGGACTGAAACCTGTGAAGCCCTAAACCAAATCACACCTTTCCTCCTCTAAGTTGATTTTCTCAGGTATTTTCTCACAACAACAAAAAAGTTGACACACACATTAAACCTTGGGGCACAGGTGGTGCTGAGAATCTCCATGAGATTGACATGATCCCCCACCATGTGGGCATCTGATTTGGCCCATTTCTTTCAGCCCCAAGGAACTGAGTCTCTGGCCTCTGGTTCAGCCCTTTCATTGGCACAAACAGAACTTCAGGCTTTCCAAACCATGGGGAAAAAGCGTGAGCAGAACATGCAAAGCAGCCTGTACATACAAAGCTAAGCAACAAGCTTTGTCTTGGGCCTTGCATGGTCTGGAGGGAGCCGTGAAAGCAGAAGGGTACCATTTTGCTTACTCATTTGGTTCATTCTGCTCATTTATTTAAAAAAAAAAAAACTTGAAATGTCAAGTGGTTTTTAGGAAGCTGTTATAATTCAGAAACCAACCTGGCATAACATTTCAGCCAGGGATGTCAATCTCATCCTTTCTCTCTGAATTCTGCTTGTGAGGTTTGGGATGTGACCTTAGAAATATCAAGGATGAACTCCCACAGAAAGAGCAGAGCCTGAAGTGGTAAAATAGGAAAAGAAACACATAGCAGGCTGGGCTAGTTTAACTATATTCAGGCTGACAGCTCTGCACTCTTGGTTTAATTGTTTGGGAGATAACACAGGTGGCAGGTGCCCCTGGCATTTATCAGCCTGTGCGCAGAACGCACCGTTCCGTTAAATATGCACAGCACAGCCAAACAGTAGACAAAGGTGCCTATGGCATTTGTCCGAAGTTGGGCTGGAGGAGTTGCTTCCTCACAGTCCCATCAAGCCTAGAGGACCCTGAGTTCAGGATGCCCACAGCAGCTTCACTTCCTCCCTGCTGCGGGAACCATGGGAGCATAGCTGCAGTCCACTGAAACTAAAGGTGTTGTCATCTCCGTTGCGCAAAGGAGGAAGCTGAGGTGGAAAGAGCTTGAGCAGCTAACTGAAGGCCTCGCCACTAGAAAATAGGAGACTTGGGACTCAGAAGCCAAGAGTCCTGCCCTGGACACCAGCTGCCAGCAGGACAGGTGAGCAGATGTCCCCATATAGTTAGAAGGTGTGCAAGTGGGGAGTGATTCACAAATGCGGAGACAGCAGCCAACAAGACCATCCAGAGCCACATGTCCCGGTCCCAACCAGCTTCATTCTCTGCCCCTGCGCAGTGAGACAGATATTGTATCTCCTGGGTGTGCTGTGATGTGAAAAAGGGGAGGTGTATCGGGCTGAGAGAGAAGAGGCAGTTTCTTGTTTGTATCCTGTCTCTACCACTTTGCAGTCCAACATTGGCAAGTGGTGCAAACCGTATGCATCTGAATTCTTCCCAAGTCACATGGGGATCATTAGGAAGATGGTTTGATGAATTCTAAACGTTCAGATTTGAGAAATTTGGCAAATGTAATATACAGAGAGAAACACCCTGGAGGTCTGAGGCTCAGTAATTAAACTCATTAATAATGTTGCAGCAAAATATGAATATTAATACTAAATAGCATAACTAAAGTCTCTAAGAAGACCTGCTTCTGTCCAGGTCATGTTTTGACTCCAAATTAGCTCTAAAACTAACCTCAGCTTTGAGAGCTTGTTGGCTGTGGGACTGTGGACATGAACTTGGGGGCCCACAGCACCTTATCAGGTGGCTCTAGAACCCACAGGACATGTGGTGTATAATGCACACTGCAACTGGATCTTGCTGTGCAGTCTAAAGCTGCTTTTTGCTCTTGCTGTTACTGTCATGAAGTCCACAGTTGTCTTATTGGCAAATTTATACAGGGGCAAACTTCCCTTGTCTTTAAATTTTTCTGTCTGTATATGCAAAATTTTCTCTAGTGAGTGTGCATTAATAACGAAAAATGATAAGCAAAAGTAAAGGAGCAGACTCACTTAAAAGGCTGTGAAAGTTTTCCCTTGAGTCTTGGCCACTCACTCCTGATTCCAAGATCCAGGTCACTCCTGGAAGGAGTGGAAATCTTTCAGAGGAGCCATCATGCTAGACACTGTGTGTGGGCAGAGAGGATCTCCCCGGGGTCACAGGGACCCAGATTTCTGGGCCATACATTGCCATCTTGGAGGCAGGAAGACAAAGATGTTGTTGCTTGTTTCCGTCCCTGATACTTTTATTCCAGACCTCAGGGTTTTCTGAAATTTTGGTGCCTGTGTCAACCAGAATTTCCAAGTGAGAATGTTCCTCTCTGATTAGCTTTAGGCTGCAAACAACTGAACCCCATATTTTATTGATGAGTTCCCAGGTCCAAGGTGCCCTGCAGAATAGACTGGTGTGCCTATTTAAATTATTAACTGCATATCAGCCACACACTTTCAACTACTCCTGTTCTACCTGCTGCAGGATGATGAGATCACCATTCTTTGGGAAAGCATCCAAGCATTGCAAGTCAGTGCCATGAACTCTTCTTTACATTGTATGAAACGGAGAACAGGACTCAAATTTAAAAATAGTCACTTCTTTTCATCATATACTGATCTCTACTATGACATTATCATAACGACAACAAAAACTAACACTTTTAGAATATTTTACAGTTTGCAAAGTCAATTTCCAAATGTGGTCTCAAACTGATGTCCCTAGTAGAGAAAGACAGACACATAGAAAGGCAGAGAGACACACAGACACGGGACAGAGAGAGACAAAGACAGAGACAGAAAGACCGAGACAGAATGAGAGATTATTATTCCAATTTTCCTGGAAACTGGGGCTCATAAGAGGTAATAAAAATAAACTGTACAAGTGCATAAAAACATAGAGCATTCATGACAAACATAACTTAGAGATCATAGGTGGATTAAAGCCTTGATTTTATAGAATCTGTACAAGCTGAAACATGGAGAGGCTGATTCCTTACTGAGCTGTGACTTTGCCACATGACATGTGCTTTGACCTCTTTTTCTTTGCTCACTGTGAACAGCACAGCTCTATTCCCAGGATGACACTGGCATCCTCCTGGGCCCAGGGGTCTGAAGGTGGAGGGGCAGAAGCCAGGTGGCCACAGGCCACTCACAATGACCCTGCTCCAGTTCCTACCACCTCAACCCAGCTCTGCTCCACACAGTGGCACACAAGACAAAGCAAATCCTTCCTAATACTCTCAGGTGCACAGGCGCTGTCTCACACTTTTACACACCTGCACCTCACACATTTACACACATGCTCCTATGCATTCAGATTAAAACAACACTGAGATGCCATCTCACTCCAGAAAGAATGACTGTTATCAAGAAATTAACCAATAACCAATGCTGGCAAGGCTGTGGTGGGAAAGGAGTCCTTCTCCACTGTTGGTGGCAGTGTAGACTGGTAAACAACTGTGGAAATCAGTGTAAAGGTTACTCAAAAAAAACTAGGATTGGAGGTCCCATTTGACCCAACCATTCCTCTTCTAGGTATTTTCTCAGAAGAATTGAAAACATCATACCACAGTGATATAGGTGCACCCGTGTTTATAGCAGCACAATTTGTAATAGCTAAATCTTGGAAACAACCCAAACGCCCATTAGCTGAGGAATGGATAAAAACAACATGGTATTTTTATACAAAGGAGTACTACTCAGCTATAACGAAAGATAAACTCAGGGTTTTTATAGGTAAATGGATGCAACTTGAGATCATACTCACAAGTGAACTAAATCAGACTCACATATGTAAACATCATATTGTCTTTTTTCCCATTGCTGCGACAAAACACCTGATGCCCAAAATGAGGGAAGGAAAGGTTTATTTATTACAGTTCTTGGAGGTTTCAGTCCATACTCAGCTGGCTCCAAGGCAGCATGGCATGGCAGGGGGCCAGCCATTCATGGCAGCCACAAAACAGCAAGGCGTGAACTGGGCAAGAGAGAGAAGACACGCCTTCTTCCCACCCTTACTCTGTATGTTGGCTCCGCCCCTAGATGGGTGCAACACTCACATCACCAATCCCAGTGCCAGACAACAAACCAATCACAAACACCAGACTCAGCTGCACCCATGCCGTGATTATATGAGATTTGGCAGGGCCATAGGACCATAAACCATAACACAATCTGAGCAACTACTTTGAAGATAGCAATACACAAGGTATTAACCATTGTTCATCTCCTATTATGTCGTTTTGAAATTCTGTATTTTTGTTTTTATTCTTTTTTTCCTTTTAAAGTAAAAAAGAACAAAATCAAATTCTTCTGATTTTCTCTTTCAAAAAAGATTTAAACTTTCCTGCATTCATTACATGAACAATTTCTGAAGATCCATTCTACTCCAGAGATACCTCCTGCCATCAGACTGGCCTATGTTCTTGAGGTGCTTGAGATCTCCAGAGCAGGTTCTGGTGAAGCCGAGGCTGAAAGGAAGTAGAGGGGCAGCCTGCAGACTTCTTATAGAACAGCCTTGGGAGGAGGCAAGCAGCAGGTACAAAGACCCTGGGGTCAGTCTGTGCATGGCCTGTGGCAGGACAAGAAACAGGTAAAGGAGAGGAGTCCAGGGAGGTGGCCAGGAACCAGCCTTGACAGGACCTTTTATTTTTTTGTCTTGATTTTTAGTCAGAACTTCACCTTCAGCTCCAAGGTAGTTAACAATGTGGCTACCAATCAAGGGCAGTTCCCTTTGAGGAAGGAATGCTACGATTTTCAGCTCCTTCTATCCCAAACTCCCTTCATTGTCTGCAGAACTGAGAAGCACGATGCATTAAGGCCATAGCTTTCTCTCTACACAAAAAACCTTAGACAAAGGTCAGCAAAGTAATTCATTCTAAACTCTCACCACATCCCTCGAGCTGCCTACCTTACTCTGGGATTCCAAAAGGGTTTCAAAGGTTTACCATCACCACAGCCCCCAAGACACACACACGCACGCGCGCGTGCGCACACACACACACACACACACACACACACAGGCTTCTACCACACAGCACAAGCTGGGCATCTGCTGTAGAAAGGGACTATTATCCCACATTCGTGCTTCCTCTATAACCAACAAAATGACTCGTTTAAGCAATAGAAGAAAACAGAAAAATAGAGCTAAGTTGTTCTAGGGAGAGTTTTTCTTGTTGGTTGCAGTAACTCTTTCCCCTATGCCTCCTGGTGCAACTAATGATTACTGCTGATGGCAGCTGCCAACCCCAGGCCTTTCCTAACCGGATCCCCACCATCAGCTGTCTACACTGTCTCTAAGAGATGGTGATGATTAGCAGTGGGAGGGACTGTTACATTACATACCTGGAGTAACAGTTCACAATCTTGCAGAAATGACCAAAAGAGCTACTGAAGTCATCCAGGTTGTGGACCCTCGGGACACCTTCCTTTGGGCATCAGCCTGTCCGAGAAGCGCCTGCCCCAAGTAGGCAGCACTCAGAAACCTCTGCTGAGCGTGCAGACAGCAAGGGAGGCTGTGATCATCCTTGCAAAATACTTTCAGCTGGGATTTGCCTCCTCAGACACTTCCTGTTGAAATAAGTGCATTCTGGGTTAAAGTAATGAATTTCTTTTTGTTGCAATAACCCGTACTTGTAATTGTTAAATTGTTTTAGCAAAGGCATGAAAGGGAAGAAGAGTTGACAAATCCCAAATTTGAAACAAATCCCTCAGCAGCCAGGCCCCAGATCGGCAGGCTCGCCACACCCGCCCCTCACCCTCAGCAGGGCACCGGCTCCTGCTTAGTAGTCCTATTGCTAAAGGTTTTCCTCAGAATGAGGTTGACGACCACTGAAAGGATCTGAACAGAGGAGATACATAGATACATGCTGGGACTTCTGTTTTTTGTGACGACCATCCCTCTGCCATGTTGTGATACAGCACCAAAGACCAGTGTTGAAGCAGATACGGGTGGGAAGGTTGGTACAGCAACCCAGGAAGAGATGAATGTGCTGGGACCAAGGCAGTGGCTGTTGAGCTGTGAAGAGTGGTCAGACTCTGAGTCTACCTGGACACGTAAACATGGAACTGACAATATTTGAGGATGGGTTGGCTGCAAGGTGTGGGTGAGAAGAAACCAGAATGACTCCAAGGTCAGGAGCCTGGTGACTCAGCAGGATAAATCAGAGACACTGAGATGCCGAAGTCAACAACAAGAGCAGGTTTTGGGGGACGATTACGGGTCAAGTGTGCTTGAGATGCCTGTTCATCTAGGTGTGTGAGTCCGTAGTCCAGCACAAGACGCAAGCTGGAGATGCATAGTAGGGGTTGGTCTTGACGAAACACTCCCTCCTCCCTAGAGTGCTCACCTCCCTGCCCCATAGCAGTTTCTGGTACTCCAGCTTCCCCAGTGAGTGCTGTTTCCTAACTCCTCCTCCATCCCCAGCAGCCTTTCCCACTACCCGCCCCTGTTTAATCGTACATCCCATGACATCACCGACCCCCTCGGCTGATGACTCCCAAGTTGAAATGAACTGGGAAATCCAGTGTTTATGGGGTCCCTGAAATCCAGTCCAATCCTCTACTTTAAAAAAAAAAAAGCCTACGTTTTGGACAAACTTGCTACTGCCCAGACAGGTGAGACCTCAAGGGGGCGGGGTGGGGACACCGTTCTGAGCAAGCTCACCCTCCTCTCCCAAATCACCTCTGGAAAGTGCAGGCTCTCACCAGCACAGCAATCGGATCATTTTCAATCCCCTGTCTCTGCGTGCAGCTCCATGTCAGGAGGTAATGTGTTTATCTTTTTATGGGGCTCTCCCTTGGCCTGTCCTCCTCAGCAGCGCTGGAAAACTCTTTATGACATCGCCTTCTGTCACTGGGGCCCATTGTGGTTGTGCCTGGCACAGTTGCCCAAGCCCGGTCTGTGCTCAGCTTTCTAGGAAAACTGAAGGTTTTGCCCACTGTGGACCGAATGATCCCTCCACTGCCATGTTCTGGAAGGAAAGGGTATTCCATTTTTTGAAATAAAGGCAAGAAACTTGCATTTGATCATTTCTATCTCTTTGGGTAGAAATGGACCAATTCTTCCATTAAGTAATGGTAGAGAAGTGCTTTCTTTATATCAACAAAGGCATTCTTTTTAGGTAAAATACAGAACACTACCAAGTTGTGTTTATGGTTCCCTGTCCCGTTTTCCTTGCTTCCATGGTAGCACAGCCCCAAGAACAGAAGCTACATTCCCACTTCCTAGGACTCTGACTGGGGAGTCATGCGATTCCGTTCCCCTCTGCAGGAGGCAAAGAAAAGTGGCCAGCCGCGCTTTATGCCAACTCACCTTTCCGCCCGTCCACCCCACATCCTGGAGTGTGAACACTACCATCTGGGACCATGTACTAATTATTCAATGCTATTTAACAAATGACCTCAAAGTTGAGTGACTTAAAATACAAAGAATTTAGGATTCCACAGTTTCCTGGAAATTCAGAACTGGCTCAGTTGGATGGCCTGGCTCAGGGTTGCTCAAGAGCATGTGGCCCGGGCAGTCTTACTGTGCCCTTGGTCCAGCACCACTGGGAAATGGGACAGTCGGGTGCCCTACATGAATCCAATAGCAATGGTCAGATCAAGGGATTGAATTCAGTCTTCAGAGCCAACAATCCAGAATTATCTGAATTGACCCAGGCCAACCTGGGAAAAAGTGAAAGAGTAACTAGAAAAGAAAAAGAAAGACTCTAAGGCTTTGGCTGAATTTGAAGGAAAAATATGAATGAGTATTGGAAAAAAAGAACTAGAAAAGCACAGAGAGAAATTTTAAAGTGGAAATGAGAGCTCATCAAAAAACAACAGAGAAAGAAGAAAGAAAAGAGAAATCTGGTAGATACTCATCTTCTTCTTCATTAAACTGATTCTGCCAATATTTCTTCAGATTCTGAGGATGAGCAAGAGAAGCAAGCAAAAAGGAGAAGTAAAGAGAAGAACTGTTCACATAAATCTTTCAACAGTTCCCTGTCAGAAACTGAGTCAGACAGTAAGGATAGTTTTAAAAAGAAAAGGAAGTCAAAGGATGCGGCTGAGAAAGAAAAGGACATCAAAGGACTTACTGAAAAAGAAAGAGGCATCCTGAAGATAAACCTTCATCATCCGAGTCCTCATCACAGTCAGATTATACTGAAGAGGTACGAGCAAAAAGGAGGAAAAGCAGTGAAGGATGAGGAAAAGCAGCAGGAAAAAAGAAGGAAAGAAAGAAAGAAAGAAAGAAAGAAAGAAAGAAAGAAAGAAAGAAAGAAAGAAAGAAAGAAAGAAAAGGCATAAGTACAGTAAGAAGAAGAAAAAGAAGGCTGCTGGCTCAAGTCCTGAGACACCACGACATTAACAAAAACCAGGATTCCGCTGTGAAGAAAGTGCAATGTCTAAGGAAATTTCAAATGTGAAAACTATGACATATTTACTAAAAGGCATGAATTTTCTTGTTTTTAGAATCGCTCCTGGACCACTGAATAGCCACTCTGTGAAAGGGCCATAGTTGTTGCTTGAGCATCTACCCTTCCTCCTCGGTATGTGATCATCCAGGCGAGAACACACGCAGTTGCTCTTGGGGTTAAGATATTTGGGAAGAAAGCTAATAGTTTTGACTAGAAGTATCTAGTGATAAATCAGTAGAAATTGAATCTGGATACATTAAGATGTAATCAGAAAGGGGCAGATGATGACACTAGTTAAATTTTTTAAAGTAGGGATTACATTAATATTTTGAAATCTTTACTCTGTAGATAAGTGTATTTTAATTCCCTGCCCACCTTGTGTACTTTTTATTTACTTTGGGAAGGAGCTTTTAGGGTGGAGGGAGGGGTGGTTTGCTATCTCTTTAGCTAGCAGCACAGTGTGCCTGCGATCCTCACACCTCCTGCTCTTGTGAGCACAGTGGCCAGCCTTCCTGGGCAGGTCAGAGCCGGGTACAGGCAGTCTTGCCCATTTGAGCTCGGTGACATCCATGGACGTTGTCCTATGCTGCTTTGAGTGAGCCTCACAGACAGCCCCTTACAGCGTGAGAAAGCCCCCGAAGCTCTGGGTCTACCGCCACATCAATAACAACTAAACGTTTTTTAGCTTTAAGATGTGTTCTGTCATTTGAATTAGTTTTTGACCGTATTTTGGCTTTGGAGAGGAATTGTTTCATATATACACTGTTTTGTTTTGTTGTTGTTGTTGTTGTTTTGTGTTTTTTTGGGACTTAATACCTATTCTAAAATGCATGTTTTATACTGTTAAGTTTTAGCCAGTCAGGAAATTTTTATATAACCAATGATAGTTACTTTATCTTTTATATGAATGTTATTTAGGCTACAATGTTTTACTTTTGTTAACTTTTGATTCTTACTATCTCAAGTTCATTGCTATGTTTAAGGGCACCCTTGCCAAGACATTTAGCATGTGAAAAGCAGGTTTTGAGTTTTTGTTTTTAAACAGCTTCACATGGAAGCTGACACTTACAAACAAGTGGAGCGGCAGGCTTGGTGGGCTGTATCTTGTCACATAAGGCTAGTGCCAGAATCTGAGTAGACACAATGTGAGAGAGAGAGAGACAGAGACAGAGACAGAGACAGAGAGAGAGAGAGAGAGAGAGAGAGAGAGAGAGAGAGAGAGATTGTGGCTGGGACTCATCCTGCGCTGCAGTTGCCTCAGGCTTCAGGAGTTCAGGGCCAGCCCAGGCTACAGAGCGAGTTCAAGGCCAGCCTGAATGACTTGGCAAGACCCCGTCTCAACAGATATAAATAAATAAATAAACAAATAAATAAATGCTAATTTAACCACCTTTCACTCTCAGGACATCCTTCCTCTGTTCATTCCTTCTGGGAGAAGAACACTTGCCAACACAGAACTAGGCCCTCCAGGCTGGGGCCCAGGGGTCCCCCTTAGCAGAATCTAAGGAAAGGTCTGCTGTTGCTTAACTGAATTAGTACATGGGATTCCTAACTGTGTGAAAGCCTGGCTTAGCCACCACCACGCAGCAGTGGTCTGGGACACACTGCAGCAGCTCAGGGACGCACTCCAGCTGCTCTGACCTCTTCCTTCCAAGGATCTTTGCAGCAATTGTTGACCATGCTCTGGGCACTTACTCAGCCTGGTGTTGGCCAAGGCCCCAGGCAAGCTAAGTAGCTCTGGGCAGTTAGGAGAGCAGGCAGGTGCTCCTGCTATGCTGTCTGCACCCCATAATAATGGTGGGGTGGTGCACACAAACAGCCACCTACCTCATTACACAGCCGTGCACTTCCTCATACCACCACTCATTTCTTTACTCCCTTACTCAATAACGCTTGCTTTTTCTGGCCCATCCCGATCCATTCTGAACAAAAGAAGTGCCTTGAGTCCTTGTCAAATGAAAGAAGGGGCCACCCCGCTCTGAACAGGCCTGGCCTGCTGACTTTGCTTATTCTTTTCATTTGTTCACTCAACCACCAGATATTTCCAAAGCACAGATGTGAACAGAAAGGAGAGATATGTATGATGTGTCTCCTAGTTACCACACACCATCACGAGTCTCTGTGTGACTATCTCACGGAATTCCTACAAATCACACATGGGGAGGACATTGGCCCTGCTCTACGGAGGAGGACACGAAGGCTCTGAATGCTGCCTCACCAGGAAGAAGCAAGCAGGGTATGACTCTAGAAGCCCATTGGAGTCTTAAAGCTGGACCGTGAATCTCGAAGCTCAGTGGACTACTCCTGGAGAACCCATGCAACCTCAGCAGAGCAGGGGGAGAGGTGACGAAGTCACTGCTGGGGCCACACAGACTTCCGAGAGCTCAGCCAGAAGCCGCAGTGAGCAGCATCCCAGAAAGTGCTTTGAACCTCGCATCTGTTCCCTCGGAGAAGCTGCAGCTGCCTCTGCTTCTCCTCCTCCTCCTCGTCCTCCACCTTCCAGCCCCTGTGTAAGTGCCTTTCCCTGAGTCATACAACTGAGCCAGAGATGGAAACCATGCATTCACCTCTGGGTCACTTATTTCTTTGTTGAAAGCTGAGACTCATTCATGAAACTCAACATTCATATATGCGGTTATTTTTAAAATGGCCGATGGAGGAGGATTTTGAGCCATGGGGCCTGTCTGCATTCCCACAAAACCACACCCAGCATCTGCTGACTCCTGATGAGCCCATGCCACTTCAGAACTCTGTGGTCCAGAGACTCCTCACTGGGCTGCTGAGCAAAATCACCCAGACACCACGTCCCCTCGAACCCCTGCCTGAGTGCGCGCACACATTCTCACACACACACACACACACACACACACACACACACACACACAATCTGACCATCACCCAAACAAATTCTACATGTGCCTCTGACATCTCATGGCCATATTTTTTTTCCACCATCAGATCCCAAACTCCTCAAAGTTCCCTGTTCCCTGGAAAACTGTAGCTCAGAGAAACATAGGGGAGCTACAGTTTTACAATACAATTGCATTCTGGGAAATGCAATTCCCACCTTGGCTGTAATACAGAGGAGAACCAAGAAAAGGTGACTGGTGGCCCAAGATGACAACCGACAAGCAGCACTGTAGGTGTCTCCCACCAAGTCTGCATGCTGAGTTTAGGAGCCACTGACCCTGTCCCTTGGGAAGGTGCTGCCATGCTTTCCCCACAGTTTTACAATAAAGCAAGCATCGTCTGTGACTTCTCCATCTGCTAACTACAAACGAGATCGTGGCTCACATTAATAGATCAAAATGCAATGTTGTGAGCCTTTGCTTAAGGGCTCTGTGTCTTTTGCAGAGAATTCAGCCTCCTGCAATATTTCTGAGCACTTCCACTTGTGTTTGACACACTTTATAGTCCCATCAGTTCACAGCCCACTGGGACTGCTACTTACTAGGCAAGAATTCCTACTTGTCTCCAAGACCTGATCTGGAGATCAGTACTGCCCCATGCAGCAAGGACCCAGGAGGACACTATCGAATGCTCTAAGAAGATAAGTCTCCAGTAAAGTAAGGGGAAAGACACTGCCTTCCTCCTATTGTCACCCGTGTCCAGGGCTACCATGTATAGCGTTACCTAGAGCCCTACCTCCTCCTGGTCATGGCAGACCCCATGGTCCAACCGAAATGAATTGATCTCTCTCACCTTTGCCTAGTTTTATGCAGGGAGACCAAGCACCCAGTCCCAGGTGATGGATTATATTTGGACTGAGCCAAGCACTGCCAAACGTCTACAGTCAGTCACCCGTGCCCAGCCCCCTGCTTGTTGTTGCATGGCCTGTGAGCAAGAGTAAACTTTATGTTGGCCAAGGGTTCCACTTTATTTTTTATTTTCATTTTTCACTGATATGTAATTCACGCTTACAGGATACAGTGTATTTCAACACATGAATATAACCTGCACTGACCGATAAGGTGATTGGCATTTCCCTCTCTTTATCACCTCTTCTTATTTGGATCCTTTAAGTGCCTCTGTTCTAGTTCCTCATGAACTATATAATGAGACTGGAGGACATTGTGTTCAGTGAAAAAGTCAGACCCAGAAAGACAAATGTCACATATGCTGTCACGTGTAGAAGCTTTATATAATTTGCACTTTTAAAGATCATCTAAGAATCCTTATAATATCTTTAATTTTGCTTCTTAGCCCATAAAAGTTCAAAATATTTGCTATCTGACTCTTCAAGCAGACAGTTCCTGACTGCTTGCTTCCCATAATCAGAGGCTGCTGTCCAGTCTTGGCTCAGGAGATTCGTGAGAAGTCTGTTTTGGGAACTCGGAAGGAAGAGTCTTCTGTCATGATAAAGGAGGCGGGTGTGGCCAGCACCAACTTGTTCTGTTGCTTCTGCCTCCAGAGTGGATGCAATGGTATCAAAGTGAATAACCGCCTGCATAACTTCGGACTGCATAAGAAACAGAGGCTGTATGTTGAAGCCTGTAGAGTCACAGGTGAGCACATCTCTGAGTGATACAGGACAGGTGCATCCTTCTCAACTCACACAGAGCGATAGCTGTCTCCAGGAAGTAACCATGGCATAAAGGCGACCGGGCTTAGACAGAAGGAATGTGCAGCCGTGATTCGTCAGTCCATGACCCGAAGTATCTTTATGCCTTGAGGCTAATTCAGCTAGTGACGCTTGCTCTGTGCTCTCTTTCCGTATAGAAGAGGCCGTCTCTGGCCCTCTTGACTCCTACAACTGCTCGTTTGCCAAGCGTCCCCTGGACTGTCTGGGTGGTTTCCTTCCTCCTTCTTTCTTAGCCAGACGGAAAGGACTAGAGTCTCATTCCTGCTTCTCCCAGAGAAATGTGACAATCAAGAAATGGGCATCTAACCATCCTCAAGGCCAGTAGCACCCAGGCCTCATAATCAAATGGATTATAAAGGATGTGGAGCCCACATGACAAGTTGGTGGCATCTCAGAATCATCCCTGATGTGATTCCTCAAGACTGCAACTGCTTTCATACCTGTGTTGAGCTCTGTAGTTGATGCAGGAACCAACCTCCATAGGTCCTCAAAATCATTTGTTAAACGAATGAATAAACCAATAAATGAATGCAGGAAGGAAGATATGAATGAGCGAGACCCAGATCCACCTTCTAAACAGATGCAGCACAAACTCCCTGAAGGAAAAGAAAAAATAAACCTCTGCCCTTGCCCGTCACTCCTGCCCTGCGCCTCCCTCTTCTTCCTGTTCCCTACCCCGTGTTCCGGGAAGACAAAGACTGACAGTCTCCCCAGCACTCCGAGACCACACTCGTCTCTCTGCTTTGTTTCCTTTAGCTGCGCTATTCCTTCTTCCTCCTGTCTAGAAGAAAAACAAAAATACATCTTACCCATTATTTGATCAAGGAGCCAAGGAGAGACTTAGCCAATATACATGAGAGAGACAGACAGAGAGACAGGTAGACAGACAGAAAGATGGACCCAATTGGTACTCTCAAAGCACAGGACCAGCAGATGGTGGTCCTCAGTGCCCTAACCACCAGTAACAGTTGAATTTGGAAAGCAGCTTGGATTTAAGTGGAGCCGCTTTATGCAACCAGTAGAAACCCCAGAACCAGCCTCAGTTTACCAATTCCAAGAAATATAAGAGCAAAAAGTCGCCTTCTCCATGATGGTATGGTAACGCTTCCAACTAGCAAGCACCAGCCAGTGAGTGAACTCTCATTTATGTTGTACCCTTTCTGTGTGGGGAGAGAGATCAGAAGGATAGGAAGAGACAGAGGGTTCATGCCACCCCCTGGGGACTTTCAACAGGGACAAGAACAGACTCAAAAAGTCATTGAAAGGGAGTTTGGGCACTAAAGAGGGCGTGGACTGCCACTCCACTTCGTAGGCCCTTTGGAGCACTCAGAGTCCCTACTGCTCAGCCTAAAGGCCAACATGCCGCTTTCGGACAAAATCCTGGACTTGTCACATGGCCCCTGGTCAGAGCCAGGACCTTAGAGGTCTTTTTTTTTTTTTTTTTTTCTTTGTTCAGGGTTTTTTCTCTACTGCTTGGCTCAGGCCTCTCTCTCGGGTTAGTCTTTCTCCTGCTCAGTAGAATCACTCTCAGCTGGCCTCATTTAATTTCTTTTTTCCACTTGTTTTGGTGAGGGCTGGGCAGAGAAGCTGCCACAGCCTCATGGGGGTTGCTTGGCACCTCTCCAAGCCATCAGCTTCCAACCCACAGAGCAGAAAGGAGGCCAGGACTCCCCAGGGGCTGAGCCCTCAGAGGAGAAGGGACCAGGAAAGCCTAGGATTAAACTCTCTGGCCTTTTTGAAGCAGGAGCCAACCCTGAGGGAGGCTGGGGGCTGGTGCTGGCAAAGCTCTTCAGCAGAGGACACAGAAAAGAGGGAGCCAGAGAGGGAGCTGGAGAGGAGGGGGAGGCTATTTCGAGTACACGTTCAACCACCAATTACAGGGAGTACAGGGATGAACGGAAATGCCTGGGGACAAGATGATTTGAATCATCTTTGGAGGCCAAAATTGCAGATAATAGGATTGAAAGGAGGTGACGAGGAAGAGGGAAAGGAACCGGAAAGGAGAGAGATTCTGCAGTGTGAATTCTTGTCCTTCCCCTGCGGCTCGGGTTGCATCTGCGTTCAGAACCCTGGAAGGCTGTCTCTGCCTTTGCGAAGCTGCGGTGCCTCAGGTGGTAACTTACTGTCCCTGGGCCTCAGTTTCTCACACGTGTAGGAAGAGACTAACGAGACCTTCTTTAAGAGGTCGTTACTTCCATTCAGGTGATTCTAGTGGAGACGTTCATTTTCCAAAGCTGGTCTGCAGCCCCTTTATTGGCCCTGGTGGACACAGGCTGTCTGTGGTAGTCACACCCCTCTGGCCTCCATCGGTTCACGATATGGGTTATTTTAAACTTTACCAGTTCAGATTAGCTCAATGTGGATGCTCTGATGCCAAGAGAATAACAAATGACTCGGAGAATGTCTTGTTCCTCTTTATTGAATTTCTTACTGGAATGTATAATGCGAAATGACAGTCAGTCAGGGATCTGGGCTATGCTTCTGAACAATGCCATCGCAACAACTAGTTTGCTGTACCGCCCTTCTTGTTCCTTTATTATCTGTAAAACCAGGCTCCTTGGATACCATTTTGAAGCACTATATCTCAACAACTGAATTCATGGCCCCACGTGGCCTTTCTGACTGTGGCTTGAACGAACTCTGTCCTCACACTCCGCATGGCTTTATTTGCCTGCTAGATTTCAAGCTATGTCCACAGCCCTGCTGACCAGACCTGACCCAGTGAGTTCCCAAGACAGAATGAGAGCAGGCACGTTACGGGTAGCTTCTCACCAGGGAAGGAGGGTACAAGAGCGTCTGTCCTTTTCCCGCCTCTGCCACGGCCAGAAAGAGCCATGCCTGTTCTAATGTCTCACTCTGCCTTTCAGAGCACCTGGGAAGCCAGACAGTCTGCAAGAACCCAGACCGTGGCCAGCCAAGGCAGGCCTGGGAGTGGGACGTGAACAGCCCGCCTCCCCCAGCTAAAGGCACAATCCAAGCAACACAAAGTTCAGCCCATCAGGAGTGAGAATGACGGCTAGGAAGTGGGGACACTGGCACCCTTGGATTCCTGGCCAGGCCTGTTCCTAGACGCCAACCTTGTCCGACCTCCAGGGATACAGTGGGAGGTGGACCGGACTCTTGGCCAGCATCTGAGTGCCTGGAATCCCAGAGACACATGAAAGCAACTTACGGAGCAAGGAAATAAGATCACTTATGAGGATGGCAAGTGCAGAGGCCACCTCTGAGGAGGAAATGTTTGAGCTGAAACCTGTCGGAGTTAGAAATAATAACACCTGTCTTAAAACGTGATGACAGTGTAAAGATGCCTCGCCAACCACCAGGCGGATATGCAATGGTATCTTTAGACGCTCCTGTAGCCGGCATCTCACCCACAACTACTCCAATTCCCCACTCTACCCTCCATAGCCCAGGGGGGCAGTTTAAGACCCAAGACCAGAGCCTTTTAGGGAGCGTTTACCCACTACTTTTAGACAGAGGCCGGAAGTCACCTCATAATTAGGCTCCTGCAGGCTCCTGAAAGCTCTCCACCGACTGTCACAGAGAAACCAGCAAGCAGCCTGGAACCCCAAGAAAGAAGGCCTTGGGACCAGGAGGCCCTGATCACTGGGACATGCTTTCCTTTGCTGCCACCTTGTGGTCAGATGGGGAAACGGTAGCCTGGGTGAAAGCCACTGACCTGGCGCTGTTCTAGGCGCCGGTGCTGGAGACAGAGCAGCGAACAAAACAGACATTAAGCCCAATCTTCCTGGAGCGTGTGTTTAGGGTCGTCCCGGATACATCTGCGTAAAGACAAGATCGTTCGCCTTTGACAGAGGAGATGGAGAATTTCAACACATAAAATATTTGCCCACCACACATCTTGCTAGTAGATCAGTAGAATCTGGATCGAGACCGCCTATTGAATGGCACCCTCTGGGCTCCCCATGAGTCTCTGAGGGGGAAAGGTGATGCCGCTGAGTCAGGGGGTCCAGATGGAAAATACTGAGCGGGCAGCAGTGCACCGAAAGGAAGGAGCCCTGAGCCAGGACCCTGGAGACCCCAGACCAAATCTTGACCTTACCGCTTTCCGATTGTGTGACTTGAAGGAAAACAGTATCTCTGCAGCATGCTGTGTAGTAACACGGGCAGAGCCGCATTTACAGTGGGACAGGCTCTGGAAACAGTCTGGAGGCCCATCAACAGATGACTGGATAAAGAAAAAGGGGCATAGACACACAAGGGGAATATTATTCAGCCGTTAAAAGCTATAATCACGTCATTTGTAGGAGAATGGATGGAACTCAATGTCATCACTCTAAATGAAACAAGCCAGACTCAGAGAGTTAGATATCCATGTTTTATCTTATGTGATAGAGATAGATGGGGGGAGAGAGAGAGAGAGAGGAATAATGGGATTTAAAATGATGTGCTAAATGCATGCACCTAATTCCCCAAATGAACCTCACCATTCTGTGTTACTAACATGGCTAATTTAAGAAAGTAAGTGTCTCTGATCATCGATAAAGTGGGAATAACAAGACCTGTGTTTCCTATGGGTTTTTATTCCACCACCCACATTTATTGAACACTTAGCATGCATGGACCTTGTGTTAGGAGTTGGGGTCACAAAGCTGGCTGAGTCTTCATCCCCCACCCTCTCTTTCTTTCTCTCTCATGCTTTGTATACCAGCTGAACCTTTGTGTCCCCCGGGTCTTCCCAGTCTGGCTGTCCCCAACGGTCCTCAAGTGATCTGCGTGATCAGGCCGTGTAGACTGCTACCCTCCTCCCTCTCCTGCCCGGGCTGGCAGGGTGATGCTGACCTGGACCACTTCATTTCCAGCTCCCAGATGCACTTGACATGCAAAACCTGTCTGAAATGGAACCTTCTTTCTCTGACCACGGTCTTCAGCCACTGATCTTTGTTTCGTCCCTCCTAGGGTGCGCTTCCTGCAGGAGCTCTCTGCCATTGTTGTCTCCACTGCCTCGTGGCAAATCTCCCTGCAAGCTGACTCCTGTCCTCTCCTCCTAAGAAAAGGTCCCGCCGATGCCACTGTTGCATGGGCTCATCCCAACCAGGCCCATTCCTGTCCTCCTGGGTCCTCCGCCTCAGCCTGAGCCTTCACACCCTGCTGCCTCAGGACATTCTGTCCCGGTTCACTGCCTGGATGAGGAGCTTTGTGCACAGGCTCTGCTGAGAAACCCAGTCCCGCTGCTTGTGTTTAAGTGGTTCCCAGGCTGCCACTCTGATCCCAGCCCCACTCCTGGGCTGTGTGGTTTAAAACTCTTTCAGTTGCCACAGCACTGGCTGGGCATTGATCACATGCTAAGGGCTGCTCTAAACATGTGCTTTAATTATCTCATTAATTTCCCTTAACAGTCTTACTAGGTCAATATTATTATCCCCATGTAACAGGTAACACTGCAGAGTTTAGCCGAGGTCACAAGGCAAGCAAGTAGGGCAACCCATGTCCAACATTCCACTCGTACTTATCACACGCAGCCTCTGAAATTCACTGACACAGGCACCATGAGAACTTCCGGCCTCCAACAAATTATCTCTGAAGGAGCATGATGTCACTTGATGATAGGTTCTTTGTGAGTAGAAGATTAATAGATTTTCAAACACATTGGAAGCAGTTTTTCTTCATAGCACTTATGACAATTCTTAATAATATGTTCCTTTGTGTCATCATTTTTAGTGGTTTCCTTTTCTAAATTGGCTTGGCTGTCTGTAAATACTTGCGAAAGGAAGGACTTGGGGAGGGAGATGGGGAGGGAGGGAAGAAGAAATGAGGGTCAGACACAGACCCAGGGATCCAGGCCGTGGAGAAGGAGCAGTAAAGCCCACGCAGGTAGGGAGTGGCCAAGGGCATGCAGGTGGACTCCTGGATTTCTGGTTCTAAAGTCTATGCTGCTGACTGAAGCACAGCCCTGCCTGCGGTGTGTCTGTGAGATAAAAGAACTCAGGTCATGTGAAATGAATAAAGGGACGATAGCTGAAGGAAAGACACGACACATCATTCTCTAATCAATACCAGGTTCCTTCTCCCCACTTCTCTCCTCCCCCCTTGGTTTTCTCTTCTCCTTTCCGTCCCCCTCTATGACCCCCTTGAATGGTTGGTGTCCATCAGCTGCCCCAGGTGAGTGACCTTGAGGGAAGGGAAGGATTTGCCAAGCCCTCTGCCCAGGCGCTCCTCTCTGTGGCTGTGTGGTTTGCTCATCTCTCCCCTTCGTCCTACTGAAACACCTTGGAATCTCCCTGGTGGCCTGAGCTGGAGCTCTGTCACCACACCTAAGACTCATTCATTCATTGATTCATCCATCCATTCATTTAGTAAATGCATATTGACTCCATGAAAAGTCTTAAGAATACAGAAAAGGAGAAATAAAACCTCTCCGAACCTACACATTAGCAGGAAAATCAAGTAATTATAATAAAATGAGATGCCTCCTACAGTGATAGCAGTACGAGATGCTAAACTATTTTCTTTGTACAAACAGGAAAAAATGTGAAGCTCCTCCATGCTTGGACTACTCTTAGCTATTCAGAGCTGAGATGAGTCATCTCGCCCATATTTCCCATGCACTGTTTATGTAATTTTGGAGCTCAACCTCATCTCTTGATGCTAGATAGCTCGATTCACTGAATGTCTCTGAATGAGAATAAGGGAACTAGGATCTCAGGAACACTGTGACCCAGTCCTCAAGTTCTGACTGTCCAATGTGTGTGCCCAACTTTTTAAAAATCACCCAACTGAATCCCCTGATCTGAGAAGTGGCTTAAATTGGTCTCTTTATTTGGCTTCTCCTGATGAAACCTGAACTGCCCATTATAAGATGAAGCTTTTGATGATGTTAGAAGGAAGTGGAAAGGAAGGGAAGGTTTGTTCCAAAGGGTCAGTAAAAGATGTGGCCATCTGGAGAGGAACTTGGCTTCTGTGAGATGCTGCAGAAACATGCACATTGGGACACAGCCAAGCCCTCCTGGAGACATATCATCTCTCAAAAGCAGGCTGATGTCTGTTCTAAATTATCTGAGGAAGTCCAGGAAGATGGTAGATAATAGAGCAGGGAGCAGGAAGTTATGGAGGGGGAACTGGGACCCAGGACTGACATCAGCTAGCAGTAATTTACTGAGATTTAAATAATTGATGTCCTATGGGTTTATTAATCAAATACGAATTTGTCAAGGAATGGAATAGACTAGAAATGATAGGAGGGATGCAGAGTATATATAGATAGGTATAGTTCTGTGAAACTCCAAGTCACATAAACATGATGAATGTGTTAGGGGCCGTAATGTAATATCAATACATAGCTGCGAAGAGCAGACAGGAAGCTTAAAAAACAGTGTTTCAGATGGCAGGGTATGTCTTTATATTCTTCACTTTCCTTAATGGAGTTCCTGAATTTTCTACGCTAAAATCCTGTTACTGCCCTTGGCATTTACCTAAAGGACTCTACAACTCATGCACATGCAAAAACCTACACCTGGGTGTTTAACTTCATTCATGGTTTCCAAAACCTAGAAACAACCAAGGCGTCTCTGTGGTTTACACCAAGAATGTCCCCCAAAGGCCTCACGCCCTCGTAGTGGGATTTTTGGAAGGTGACTGAATCGTGTACCTTACCACTTTCTAAAGCAGTTCTGGAAGTTCTTTTTCCAGAGTGCCTTTAGTGGAGCTGCCGTGGCTGCCTCAGTGTCCTGAATCAACTAAAAATGTTTACCTTTCATGGTTATTTTGACTTTGAGGAAGCATGGGAAGTTACACAGTGCCAGACCTGGTAGATACGTGGATGAGGACACACTATGTTATGGTGAGGGGCCTGTCTTTCTGTGGGATGGTGACAGCATTCACCATATTTTTTATCACACCTTGTAAAGATGGGAAAAGGGACTTCAGCACTGCTTCACGAAGTGACGAGAAAGATAGAATCCACGTGTGCAAAGCGAAGGAGACTTTTGAGGGGAATTAATGGCCACGTGCCTTTCACTGCATTAAATTTTGTACAATTTAAGTAATCATATCTTTTGATCCCCCTTGTATGATTTCAACTACATGACACTCTGAAGAAGGCAAAACCATGGAGACAGTAAAAACATCGTTGGTTCCCAGAGGTCAGGGAGCGGGAGGAAGAGAAGGATGACCAGGAGGAGCACAAGAGTTCCTAAAGCAATGGAATCGTTCTGTGTGATGGAGTAATGGTGGACACTTGTCATTACACATTTGTCTAAACCAGTAACACGCCAAGTGAAGCTCAATGTCAGCGACACACTGTGGGGGACAATGTTATGTCAGTTTAGGTCCGTCAGCTAAAACAGACCCCCCACTGGTGGGAAAAGTTGATAATGGAGAGGCTATGAATATGTGGGGGCAGAACTTCATGGGAAATCTATCTTCTATTCCATTTTGTTTATAATCCTAGAACATCTCTAAAATATGTTAAGATAATAAAGAAACATCCATTTTTAAAGTAACAAAGAAAAACTGTGTTATTTTTGTGATAATCACAAACCTAGTTTTAAAAGTTTTATTATGAAAAACTCAATTGTACAGAAAATTTGAAAGACTAATCCCAGGGATGTCTATATTTCCATTAGCTACATACCCTAATCACCAGTACTTGGCCACAATTAACATCCTAGTTCTTCATCTCTAAACATTTACCACTACTAAGACCGAAGGCATAACTGCAATACAGTCAACGTGCACAGGAAACTTAACATGGGTACAGTAATGCTAATATATCACCCATGTTTATATTTCCCTGACTGTCTTAGTAATATCTTAAAAGCTACAGATTTCTATTTCTTTCTGCATTTGCCATTGTCCTATCAGGATTGAATCAAGTTATGCACTTTGCCTCTAGTTTTTATAAATAGTTGTGTTTTCATTACAAAAAACAGAAAACAAGCGAAGGCAAAACCCCGCCCTGCCTGTGGGGTACATGTGAATGCTCGCATGCTTGTGGCAGCCGCTGTCACACAGAGAATATGTATATGGCTTTCTCACTTTCTTTGTTGCTGAGACGCGATGCCCAACACTCAAATCAGGAGAGGTTTAGTTTGCTCCAAGTCTGTAGAGGTTTCAGTTCATAGTTGGCTGGAGACAAAGCAAGGTGTCATGGCAGAGGGAAAGTTGCTCACGGTACAGCAGGCAGGAAGCAGAGTGTTCAAGGGAGGAACTGGGGAGGGAAACAGACCCTTCCAGGTCCCCCTTCCAGTGGCCCACCTGTTCCAACCAGACCCTACCTCTTAATAGCAAATCAGTTAAAACCCACAGAATCCAATCACCTGCCCAATCCCCCTCCAGGAGCTCATGAGGCTTTTCCCCAAAAGTCTAGAATGAATCGTAACAGTGGCCCAGTGTGCACTTCCTCTCCCTACAGGTGCCCTTCAGCTTCTGGGTGGGCACAAGCAGCAACGTCAGACCCTTGTCAGACACTAGCAACCAGAGCCAAAAGTCAAACCCCACCTCTGCTGTTCATGATCTGGGTTATCTTGGGCAGTTATTCACCTCTCTGCCTCATTTCTTACCAATTGGAGCATCACAGAGCCTGCTTCCCAGGGCTATCACCAACCTAAGGAAAGCAGTTTGTATACAACCAGTTTGTAATCAGTGCTCTGAAAATATTACTTACGGGTATTGATAATGTTATCTTGATTCTTATCAAGGCACTTTTATTAGGATAAGCTAACCTTGTCCACTAGGAGCACAATACTGAGTAGCTTATAACAAAATATGTTTCTTGCAATTCTGGAGAATACATATTCTTTTTTACTTTATTTTATTTTTATTTTTATTTTATTAGTACATTTTAGATATACACAGTGGTAGCATTCATGATAGGGAATTTTACCTGTACATTTTACCTTGCTTCTTCTTTTTTCCCATTCCCCTTCCCTCCCTTCAGTCTTTCTTCCCCTCTTTATTTACAAAAGCTTTGTTTCCATATTTTCCATCTATTCATTTTTTTATTGTTCCTTCTTTCTTTCACCCTGCTGTTTTGTTCCCTTTCTCATTTGAACATTTTCTTCCCATTTCCTAATACCTATTATACATTTTGGTTCTTATTTACACTTTTGGTTTCTCACACCAAAAAAAAATCATGTGATATTTACATGTGTGTCCAATTTATTTCACTAAAGAGTATGGCCTAAGGTGCATCCATTTCCCTAGGAATGTCTCAAGTTTATCCTTCTTTATGGCAGAGTAGTACTCTATTGTATTTTTAAAATCTTCTTTATCAATTCATTGGTTGATTGGCATATGGACTGTTCCCAAAATTTCACTGTTACAAATATCTGCATGGTATGGTGCCTTTAATTCTTTCAGGAAGACACCAAGAAGGAGTATAGCTGGGTCAAATGGAACCTCTAGTTTTAGTTTCTGAGGAATCTCCACACTGATGTCTACAGTGGGAGCACAAGTTTACACTCTTACCAACAGTGAAGAAGGTTCCTTTTTAGCAACAGCCCTCCCAGCATTTGTTACTGGTTGATTTCTTGATGATAGCCATTCTTTCTGGGGTGAGATGGAATCTCAGTGTTGTTTTAATTTGCATCTCTCAAATGACCAGTGATGTTGAACTTTTTTTCATATATTTACTTTCCAATTGTACTTCTTCATCTGGCAAGTGTCTATTCATTTCAGGTTCCCATTTTTAGATTAGGTCTTTAAATTTGGGGGTCTGGTGTTTTTGAGTTCTTTATATATTCTAATTTTTTTATATACTCTAGAAATCTTTTTTGCCTAAGTCTGTGGGTTGTTTCTTCACTCTGTTGGTGGTTTCTCTTGCTGTTCTAAAGTTTTTTAATTGTTCCTGTGCAATCAGAGTTTTGTTCATAAAGTCTTTGCCTATTCCAATGTCTTCAAGAGTTCTTCCTACTCAATCTTCCAGCAGATTTAGCGTTTCTGTTTTAATATTTAGGTCTTTGATTCATTTAGATTTTAGCTCAGTGCATGCCAAATGTGGTGAATTAACTAATGGTAAATTTGTAACACCAGCTGAACTGAATCAGGGTGGTTCTGGGTATTGAAGGCCCACCTGAGGATTGGTGCTAACAACATAAAAGAAGAACTGGAGGGGGAATTGGTGCACGGTTGACTGCCCTGAAAAAAGCTTGTCATGCTGGCTTTCCTGATATGAACTTGGCTACTCTCATCATTGGAAGAGCTTGGGTCCTCACTGTCGCTGAGGATGGCTGCAGTTCTCTTCGGGGGAGCTCTTCTTCTTAAGTGTCACTTCCTGGCTCCAGTGCAGATCCCTCAGCTTTGCTGGCACAGATCCTTCATCCCACTGGCACAGACTTTCTAGCTTCCACCACTGACCTTGGGCCTTCCCAGTGCAGATCCTTGGTACAGACTTGCAAGTGACATTGTCTTGGGCTCTAGATCTCCAGATGGACTTGTACAGGACATTGGCATGCTCTCTTGGTCTCCAGCTGGACTCATGCAGGACACTGCTGTGAGATCCAGGTCCTCAGCTAGATTCTTTGGGTCTCTAGTGTGTGGACAGGTTTCCTACACTCTTTTGCCTTTGATTCTTTGGGTGAATATTATAAAATAATCCTATAAATTATGTGTCCTGTATTAAATATTTTCCCTTTGAAACCCTGACGACAAGAGTGATATGGGTCTAGTTTTAATCTTCAGAATGTGGAAAGCCAGTTTTTCCAGTATCACTTATTAAAGGGGCCATCTATTTTTCAGTGAATGTGCTTGACCCCTTTGTTAAAGATAAGGTGGTTGAGTATGTCTGGAGTTGTTTCCACATCTTTAAATCTGTTCCATTGATCCTCTGGTCTGTTTTTGGTTCCCTGACCCCAGCTGTATTATGTTTCCATTACAGTAGCTGTATAGTATAATTTCAAATCAGGAATTGTGATTTCCTCTACCTTGCCTTTGTTGCCCAGAATTACTTTTGCTGTTCTAGGTCTCTTCCGGTTCCAAATGAATTTTAGGATTATTTTCTCTAATTCTGTGAGATACGCTATTGAATTTTGATTGGGATTGCATTAAATCTGTATAGCAATTTTGGAAGTATGGCCATTTTTCCCGGTATTGGTTCTTCCAAGCACAAGTGATATCTTTCCATTTTCTAATATCCTCTTCAGTCTCGTTTTTCAGAGTACTGTACTTTTCAATGTAGATGTCTGCTACTTCCTTCATCAGATTGATTCCTAGGTATTTCCTTTTGTTAAATGCTGTTGTGAAAGATATTGTTTCCCTAATTTCACTCTCAGTGAGTTTGTTATGTGTGTACAAGAAGACTATTGATTTTTGAGTGTTGACTTCATATCTAGCTACACTATTGAATTTGGTTATTAAATATACAAGTCTTTTGGTGTTTTGGGAGTTTTTCATGCACAGTATCATGCCATCTGCAAATAACAATAATTTAACTTCTTCTTTTCCTATCCTTATTCCTTTTATTTCTTTCTCTTGTCTAATCGCTGTGGTTAATGTTTCCAGCACTATATTGAATAAGAGTGGTGACAGTGGACATCCTTGTCTTGTTCCTGATTTTAGAGTGAAAGTTTTCACTTTTTGTCCATTTAGTATGATGTTGATTGTTGGTTTTCCATAGATAGCTTTTATCCAATTGAAGTAAAGATTCCAATTTTCTGCAGGGTTTTTGTAAAGAATATGTCGAAATTTGTCAAATGCTTTTTCTGCATCTATTGAAACGATCGTGTGGTTTTTGTCTTTGGTTCTGATGATATGGTGCATTATATTTATTGATTTGTATATATTGAATCAGCCCTGAATCCCTGAGATGAATCCTATTTGGTCATAGTCAATAATCTTCTGCATTCTGCTTATCAGTATTTTATAGAAGATTTTTGCATTTATGTTCATTAGGGAAATTGGCCTGTAGTTGTCTTTTTTGGTTTGATCTTTCTCAGGGTGATGTTTGTTTCCAGGAAGAAGCTTGGGCGTATTGCTTCCCTTTCAATTACTTTAAATATTTTGAGAGGTAGTAGCATTATGTCTCTCTAAATTTCTTGTAGAGTTCAGCAGTGAACTCGTCAGGGCCTGGACTTTTCTTCATTGTTAGGTTTTTAATTGCATCTTCAATTTCATTCACATATTGGTTTATTTAGTTTTTATATCATCTTGATTCATAGGCTTGACTCATGATCTTTAATAATTTATATGTATCTAGGAATCTGTCCACTTCTTCTGTATTTTCCATCTTTTTAGAATACAAGTTCTCAAAGTAGGTATGTATAATCTGGATTTCTGCAGGATCTATTGTGATTTCACCCTTTTCATTCCTAATCACATGGATTTGAGTTTTTTCTTGCTTTTTTTGATAACGCTGGGTAAGGGCTTGTCAATTTTATTTAATTGTTCAAAGACTCAACGCTTCAATTCCTTCTTTGTTTGTATTTTCTTAGTCTCATTGCATTACTTTCTGCTCTAACCTTTATAATTTCCTCCCTCATATAAGCATTGGGCTTGACATGTTCTTTTTTTCCAGAAACTTGAGGTTCAACATTAGGTTATTTGAGCTGACTCTGTTTTCCTGATAGGTACTTACCAATATAAATTTCCTTCATAAGACTTCTTTCACTGTGTCCCGTAAGTTTTGGTATGTTGTATTGACATTATCATTTAGTTGTAGAAATGTCTTATTTCTTCTTTAATTTCATCTGTGACCCATTGGTTGCCTAGGAGGCTATAATTTAATTTCCATGTGTTTATGAGTTCTTATAGTTTCTTTTGCCATTGATATCCAATTTCCCTGCATTATGGTCTGATAATATGCATGGGATAATTGCAATTCCTTTGCATCTACTTAAGCATGTTCTATGAGCTAGTATTCTGGAGAACATCCTATGTGAAGCTGAAAAGAATGTGTATTCCAATGTTGTGGAGAGAAACATTCTGTAGACATCTACTAAGCCCATTTGTTCAAAAGTTTGGTTCAGTCCTGATATTCTGTTGCTGAATTTTTGTCTAGTTGATCTGTCCATTTGTAACAGTGTGGCATTGAGTTCCCCCATTATAGTAGTATTAGTGCTTACTTCATTTTTCATATCCATTAATATTTGTTTTGTGTGGTTGGTGTAGTGGTATTTGTTGCATATATATTTATGATTGTTATCTCTTCCTCTTGGATTATTTCCTTTACAAGGATGTAGTAACCTTCATTGTCTCTCTTAATCAGTGTTGGCTTGAAATCCACTTTGTCCACAAATACAATAACGACCCCTGCTTTCTTCTGGGTTCCTGTCATATGGAGTACTATTTTCCACCCTTTGACTTTCAGCATATGAATTTCTTTTTGAGTTAAATGTGTTTCTTGAATGCAGCATATAGTTTGGTTTTGCTTCTTGATCCATTCTGCCAGTCTGTTCCTTTTGATTGGTGAATTGAGACTATTGACATTGAAGGACATAACTGATATACATTGACTTATCCTTGTCATGTTATTTTCCTGTGGTCAGTTCCCTTTTTTCCCCCTTTGTTTAATTGTTTGTCTTGCCTGGTAGATTCATTCTTTTGTGGTTCATGGAGTTATAGTCCTTGTTTTTTCTTTCTAGAATATCCTTCAGAATATTTTGGAGTGCTGGTTTGGTGGTCATGAAATTCCTCAGTTGTTCTTTATCTTGGTTACTTTTTCTCATTGCTGAGACAAAATACCTGATGCCTAAAATTAGGAAAGGAAAGGTTTATTTCTTACAGTTCTTGGGGGTTTCATTCCATACTTAGTTGGCTCCAAGGCAGTGCAGTGTGGCAGGGCCACCATTCATGGCTGCCACAACAGCAAGGCAAACCAACTGGAGAGGGAAAACACACCTTCTTCCCACCCTTACACTGTATGTCAGCTCCACCCCTGGGTGGATGCAGCACTCACATTGCCAATCCCAGTGCTAGACAACAAACCAATCATGAATGCTAGACTCAGCTGCATCCATGCCATGATTACATGAGATTTGGTAGGACCATAGGAATATAAACCAAAACATTCCACCCCTGGTCCCCCAAAGACCCATGTACATCCTTTATACAAAAGACATCTAGTCCATTTCCAAGAGTTGCCACAGTCCTAACAGTTTCAGCATTGCTGAAAAGTCCAAGTCCCAAGTCTCCTCCAAGATCTAAGGCAAACTCTGAACTGTAACCCCCTGTACAAATGAAAATGAGGTTAAACACTTCCAACATGAAAAGGCACAAGATAAACATTACCATTCCAAAAGTTACAAATAGGGGAATACAAAATATGGGAACCATAGCAAGTATAAAATCCAGCAGGGTGAACATTAAGTCCTATATGTGCAGGCCCAGCATCTGAAACAATCTGTGACAAATTGTGAGCTCCAAAGGGTTTGAGTGATTCCACCCACATGGCACTTTCAGGAGTTTAGTTTCCACAGCTTCTCTCTTAGACCCATTTTGCTCAATTCTTGCAGCTTTCCTTTGATGATCCACATTCCTGGCTTTTTCAAACTTCTGGGTTTTCCATTGCACCCTTGGCTTCATCCTTACATCTTTACATATTGCCCTCTGAAGTCAGGGTGGAAGCTGCCTTAATCTTAGAGTTTGTCCATTTTCCTTGCACTTAAAACCAGTGCTACGTAGATGCCACCAAGGTCTGCAGCCAGCTGGAGCAGTAGCCAGGCTTTCCTCTATTTTGGCTGTAGGGGTCGAGTGCCTGGATCACTGAGCTCTCTGAACCCAACTGTGAGGAAAAGCTTCTCTATGCCCCCACCATTCTGGAATCTGATGTGACCACTGCCATTTTGGAATCTCCTGTGGCCTCCATCACCACCTGAACATGGCACTCTGCAGCTTTCTCATCCAAGCAAATTCTTTCATTTTGAGGCTGCAAAAGATGGAGACCAACTGCTACCCAGGATGGCCCCAGACCATCCTTTTTATTTCTTTGTTCTTTCTCAGTAATCAAGGTCGCAGCTCTATCTTTACAGTCCACAGCTTTCTGGCCAAACTCACAATGTTTTAAATCACCATGTTGGGCTCTTTGCTCTTGATTCACAACATAAATCTGGCTAAAAGCCCCCCAAAATAGCCATGCCACTGCCTCAACATTTGACTGCCTTGAAATTTCCTTTGCCAGATTAATCAGTTCATTGACCTTAATCTCAGCCTCAGGCAAAGTCTCTGGACATGAGCAAAATGCAGACAAACTTTCTGCCAAACCACAACACACACCATGTGGAGTCCCACAACCAATGTCATCCTTCTTCCCAGCAAAAACCTCCCAAGCCTGGTCTTTACCACCAGGCTTTTTATCAGCATTCTGGTCTTCTGCTCTGACCACAATCTCCCATATGGAACAGCCTAAGCTGTTCCAGCACCACTCTTTCAGGTGACATCTCCAGACCTTTCCAAACTCTTCCCACAAGCCATTTCCAAAGGCTCTTGAACCACATGATCAGGTATAGTCACTGCAATGACCCCACTCCTGGTACCAAATTCTGTCTTGGTTACTTTTTTCTCATTGCTGAGACAAAATACCTAATGCCTAAAATTAGGAAAGGAAAGGTTTATTTCTTATAGTTCTTGGGGGTTTCAGTCCATACTCAGTTGGCTCCAAGACAGCGTGGTGTGGTGGGGCCACCATTCATGGCTGTCACAGCAGCAAGGCAAACTAGCAAGAGAGGGAAAACATGCCTTCTTCCCACCCTTACACTGTTTGTCGGCTCCACCCCTGCATGGATGCAGCACTCACATTGCCAATCCCAGAGCTAGACAAAAAACCAATCACGAAAACTAGACTCAGCTGCATCTATACCATGATTACATGAGACTTGGTGGGGCCATAGGAATATAAACCATAACATTCTTTTTCATGGAATATCTTATTTCTACATCAATTTTGAAAGATAGTTTTGTGGAGTGCCTCAATCTTGGTTAGAGGTTGTTTTCTTTTAGGGCTAGAAATACTTCATTCCAAGCTCTCTTTGACTTGAGAGCTGGTGTTAAAAAGTGTGCTGTGATTTTCATGGGCTTTCCTTTATAGATGATTTCTCTCTCTCTCTCTCTCTCTCTCTCTCTCTCTCTCTCTCTCTCTCTCATTAATATTCTGTTCTTGTGTTGAACTTCTAGTATCTTGACTATTATATGCCTTGGTGTAGATTTTTCTTGATCATGACTAATTGGAGTTCTGTACACATCAGTAATCTGTATGTCAAGTTCTTTTTCCCCACTTGGGAAGTTTTTGGCCATTACTTCTGTGAACAGATTTCTTTATATCATTTGCATTATTTCCTGCTTTTTTCGGTGATGCTGATTGATTTTATGTTATTCTTCTTTGCATCATCTAGCAGCTGCTGGATTCATTTCTCATGGTCCCTTGCTATCTTTAAGAAATTTTTCTTTTCATGATCCCTAACCACAATCCTCTCTTCTATATCTGATATTCTGTCCTTGCATCAGATAATTCTGCAGGATATACTTTCAATGAAATTTTCAATCTCTTGGATGTCTGTTTGAAGCTCTTCCATGGATTTCATTTCTTTCCCATATTGAGCATTTACAGTTCCCATCATTTTCCTAAAATCTTCTAATTTTTTATCTTTATCTTCCATAGAGTCACTAAACATGTCTTTCATTATAGTCACCATCTCTGTAGTTCTCTGAGAAATTATTTCTGATTTGATTTTTTGCCAGAGCCTTGTTCATCTGCTCTGTTACTTTCACTGTTACCACTTCAGAGAGTCCATTTGGATGGCTTTCAATTGTTCCACCTCATTGCCTTCTTGGTTTGCCTTTCGTGAACTGGAAGTCTGGGTTTGCATCTTGCTTATATGTCATCTCATTTTCTACTTCTTTTGTTAATTTAATTCCTGAGTTAATGCTTATAAATTGCTCATGGTGAGTAGCTTTATTGCTAATATTTAGAACCCTTAGTAAGGGTTCTCAGAAGTGTCTTCCAGGTGTAGCCAGCTTTTGGGTTTTGAGTCTTTTGCAAAATCCTTCCCCTTTGAATTATTGTGGATGAGAAGTTGCTGCCTACTTGGCCCAGTCCTTGTTCTTTAGCACTGGCCTATGGTATTATTTATGACCTGTAGGCCATCTCTATCTTCATATATCAAGAAGAAGAACTGATTAGAACAATTATGTCACAATGGCAAAAGTGATACAATCAGTAATAGCAATAACATCAAACATGGCCTAGAGAATGACAAACTGTGGTAACTATTAATTTGCCACCTTTAACCATAGGAACTAGATTCATGGTTCTATAACAAAATCTAAAGTGAAAAAAAAGCAATATACAATAAATAAGCCCTCAGTATGGCAATTTTACCCTGGGGGAGAAAATGTAAAAGGAGTAAGGAGGGGATAGAGAAATAGAAGAGGAAGAGATTAGAAGCAAGGATGGAGGACAAAGTAAGATTATATAAACTGGTGAAGAAGACAAGAGAGAAAGAGAAAAAGGAGAAATATAAACAAGAACATAAGCAAACAACAACAGAAGAACTAGAAACCATGATCACACTCATATAAAAAAATAAACAAGAAAAAAACAAAATATAAACAAGGAAACAAGAAAAAAGTTCACTTCAAGGCATGCCTCTTCTGTCAGTGGCAGACAACATGGGCAGAAAGTGTCCAAATCAAAGTTAATTAATCCCAACAAGTCAGCAGTAGCTTTATGGTGGAGTAGTGGGCAATCCCATCAAGCCTGAACCTTCAGTTCCACTGATTTATGAACCGCATTTGTTCAGTCTGTGAAATGCCATGTGTCCCCTGCTGGCTTGAACTTGACTCCCTGACCTCCTGGTGACTTGAACTCAGCAGCCTCACCCTGACACTGGGAGCTGCTAGATGGAGCCAGCTCATAGCTGCTCTGAGTTCTGAGCTCAGTTGGGCCCTCTCTAAGATGGCTACTGTCCAATCGCCCTCTCCTGGGGGACATCTGAACCCACATAACTCACCAGCCACTGAGTCTGCTGTATTCACTAATGCATTTCTCTACAGAGTCCCCTCAAGTTGTCAATAGTCATTGCACATCTGCAGGTTCAAGCCACCCCGCCCACACAGTGAGTCGGGGATCAGGGAGAAGGTGCCATCTGCCACCTCCTTCTGCTTTGTTGAAATTTCTCTCCTCATTCTCCCCATTCTCACTTCAGATATTTCCTGGGCCCCAGGGACTCACTTCCCTCCTTCTCTTTCTCATGCTGCTGTATTCCAGCGTCAGGATGCCAAATCTCAGAGAGGCTCTTTCTCTGCTGCTCACCACTCCACCATCTTCCTGGAAGTCAGGATGAGTACTCTAAAATCAAGGTACTGACTGATGGTATCTGATAAGCACATTTATATTGGTCAGCTTTCCTATTGTGGGACAATGTACCTAACACCCACAGTTTAAAGGAGATGAGGTTGAGTCTGGCTCACAGTTTCAGACGTATCAGTTTTTGACCTTCCGGCTCCAAAGTAGAAATACTGGGGCAAAAGCAAAGCTGTTCAGTTTGTATTGGTCAGGATGCAGAGCATGTCAGAAAGAAAACCTGAAAGGAAGCACCATGGATCAGATATAGATACCAAGATTACACCTCCATGACCAGCCAGACACTCCCATATGTGTGCTTTACTAATGCACTGGGCAGCTCCCAAGCAAATCAAAACAGCGATTAAGCTTAACCATTACAACATTCTTCCTGATTCATAGACATTGCCTCCTCACTGTGTCTTCATAGAGTAGAAGAGGTAAAGCAACTCTGCGGAGTCTTTTTTATAAGGGCTTTAATCCCCTTCATGAGAGATCTTAATTAGGCCATGCTAACAGACCATTGCTCTGATAAGGCCTCGTGGCTGTGCTGCCAAAATGAAGCTTCAGTGCATCCACCAATAAGGAACATGAAAGTGTGAAGTATGTGGGCGTGATGGGCCCCGCAGAAGTTCTGAAGACACTGCTGTCTTTCAGCTGGTCTCCACTAATCTCTGTTTCCACACCTCATGGATAGGAGGAATGGTCGCTAAGTCCTCCATTTCAGAGGGCTTTTTTCTTTGATGCAGCAGAAAATATAGGAGAAGATGAGATCAGAGTCCTCTGAATACTGGTTCTTTTGCTAACTTCATAGGACTTGAGCTACTACCTTACCTCTGTGGGCTTCAATATCCTTAACTGAGAAATTAAAAGTGCTGGCCAAAATGTGCTCGTTCAAATCTAACATCCCCTAATCTTACAGGAGGGGTGGAAAACAACAGTACAATGTAAGTGCTAATTCTGGTTACCACACCAGAGCAACAACAGCAAAAATTGCCTTGAGGTCAAAGAAAGGAAGAAAATGGAGGATAGGGTGGCATTAAAATAACAGAGGACAAAGTATTTATTTCTAGCAACCCTCAAGTGCACAGTATTTTCACAACTGACACAGCATTGATTTAGCTATGTCTTCTTAGATAGGATCAATGTCTTCATTCCACAAGACCCATAAAAATGAAAAATCAGCCAAACCCCAGGGCACAAACAGACACTCTGGGTCAGCCCCACCACCCGGCCCAGGTCACTAATCCAGTATTTTGACCACAACCTTTTCCTTATTAAACTAAATCACAATAGCTCCTTAAATATAGTCAGTGTTAAACAGACAGAGAAGACATTCTGGAAATTTCCCATGGGTGGAGTCACATGTTTTTTCGAGTAGTTGGACTCAAAATGAGAATCTGTGAATCTCAAAATATTTCAGTTAATTTTACAAATATAAATCCCCTTTATAAAACTTTATGTTATTTTTCATCTTGATCAGTTGCAACTAGGCTCCAGCCTGGAACAGCTCTTCAAGGCAAAATTAAAAAAAGCAGATATATACTTGGGGCTTCATGCAAAAGTACTCTTCTCTATGTTGAAAATATATTGGGCAGTTTTAAATCCTCAACTCCACTATTAATCTGTAACTATTTGTTGAAGATGTCAGCACGACAGTTTATCAACAGCAACCCAGACAGAAAGGACAGATAAATTCAATCAGTTCTACCCACTTCACATCAGAGTATCATCCAAATAATTACCTGTGGTGGAGAAATTATTAATATAGCTACCGCTGACTGAGTGCTTACTATTTGCCAAGTCCAAAAATGCTTGCCATAGAACCCCACCTTACTTGACTTAAACAAATTAAATTGTTGGACTGAAGCAAAGATAATAAGAGAAATTCTACTACCTCACACCTGTTAGTGAACAGACACCCCCAGGGAAAAAAGACTCCAGTCTACTGTTCTTTCACTGAGTCTCAGTTCTCCCATCTCTTACTAGTCTGAGCCTCTGGCCTCACTAAATGTGAACTTGTGAGGTTTATAATGGATATTTAAGCAGAATGTGGAGCAAGTTGAAGATCTTACTTGATGATTATCAAAGAAACATGTTCCAAAGCTGGAGGAAAAAACACATTGTACTCAACTTATTAAGAAATTATATCAGAAGTGTTACTGTTTAGATCTAAAATATCTTCCAAAAAGTTCCTGGGTTCAGAGGCTGAGCTTTTGGAACCTGATTTGTTCATGGGGGCTTTAACTTCGTCAGTGGATAAATCCATGGGAGGGATCATAATTCGCTGGCATTATAAAACTCTTACAGAAACAGGAGGTGGGGCCTAGTTGAAGGGAATGGGTCATGAGAATGTGACCTTGGGAACGTATCTGATCCCTGGCCCATTCTTCCCTTGTTCCCACCTCTCTGCTTCCTGGCTGCGTAAGATCAGCAGCTTTCCTCCACCACTCTTTCACCACGAGGTGTGTGCCTCATCACAGGCCTAAAAACAATGAAGCCAACTGACCTTGAACTGAAACTTTTGGGAAAAAAAAATAAGCCAGAATAAATCCTTCCTCCTTAAAGGTTTTATCAGATATTTTTACTAATATTTTATAGGTATTTTAGCTGACTTTTCAACAGGCCAATGTGTACAGAGTGGTCATCAAATGGCTCTCTCCATCACAGTCCCACTCAGTCCTATGATTTCCCAGGGTGAAAGCTAAATAACATAGGGGAACATTCTCAATTTTCAGTCACTGTCATAGGCCTTCCCAGGGACTTTTCAAGGGACTTGTCAATTTTGCAATTCCAAATATCCCCTAACATTAGTTTTCAGTGCAGTGTCCCTACTCTGGATTACAAAGACCAAAGAACGCCAGGCTCTGGGCATTATGTTAGCTGTTTGCTCTTCCGTTGGAGACTGGACAGGACAGATGGGAGTGTTCCATATATAATGTGCTCTGTGAGAGTAGAACTGAAATTACCTAATGGCAGCACGAAGATGTACTCTCTCCCATAATAGTACTATTCAATTTAAAACTTAGTTGTTGGAAAGTAATCGATTTACTTTTCCCATGACAGGATCAGGTTAAAAGCCTGAGGATGTACAAGAGGGTCTTTCAGAAATACGTAATACATCATATTTCTAAGAAATGCCATATATTCTTCTACTTGAATTTTCTGTATCTTCAACATGGCTTCAGCTGCTAGTGACTGTGGATTCAATTTTAGTTCAGAAATTCTACAGAGTTGCTGTTCTGTAACAAGAGCTGGTCACGTATTTCCTCAGCCAAACAAAGTCTTGGATTCAATCATACCAAATTAAAATGGGAGGAATTGATAAACTCTTGGAATTATGATGAACACTTGGGATTATGACATACAAAATTTGCATATGGGTAATCAGGCAGTAAAGAGATCAGCACAAATCAGTTTTCTCAGCGTTTAGCAAAGACACTGACTCTTTTTCAACAGGCCAATGTGTACAGAGTGGTCATCAAATGACTCTCTTACACACAGTCCCACTCAGTCCTCACAACTTCCCTGGCTAAAATTGTCATTATTCTCATTTCACAAGTGAGAAAATTAAAGCAAAAAGAAGTAAATTATTTTCTCAAGGTTACACAGTAAATGATAAAACTCAGGTTCAAATTGAGAATTTCTGCATCACAGCCTTGCTGATTCTCCCAAGAAGCAGGATTGTGAGGTTTTGTGTAACATTCTTTCACGAAGAGACAAGAAGAAATGATACATTATGCAATTTACTATAACGTATTTAATTGCATGTTGTTTTTAAATTAATAATTTCTTTTAAATGTTTAACATTTTGTTTAATATTTGGTTTGTATTAATTCTAAATTAATTTAATGTAATTTACAATTAATATTTCTACACATTTTCAGCAAATTCCTTTTCAAATCGTATCGTTAATCATTCACTGTCTACTTATTCTGGATTGGAAAAGGAATATTCATAGTTTTTTATTTTTTATGGAACTCCATTTTTCTTGGCCTGAATTCACTATAAACTGGCCCTGAAATGGAAATTTTCACATGAGGTCATAGACAAATTCACTGAAAAGCAACAAAAGTATATATGTCATGGAAACCAGACTGGACAAGAAAGATATCAAAATGTGATCCTGTTAGTATGTAGGGTTTGACCAGTCTCACAGAAAACTACAGAGATGAAACATTTCCTACAAGTTGAGTCAAATAGTGGGGTCACTCCTTCCCTGCACCCACCAGTCACTGGATGTAGAGCAAACCTGGAATAAGACTGGAACCCTGGGAAAAGCAATTCTCCTCAGCTAAGATCAATTTCCAGAGAGGGTCGTTAATTCAAACCACCAGCTGCTATTCACGGCAGCTGGAGGAACGAGCACCTCTGAAAGGAGGAACCTAGGTGGGGAACCACAGTATCCTCTCCACTCCACTCCTTGCGTTACTTGGATTCATTTGCTCCTTATTCTAAATCCTTCCTGGTCTGCAATACCTTGAGGATTCTGGTTGGCCTCATTCCTGGGGAAGTGATAAAGAGAAGGAAGGTCAGTGAGATAAACAATATCTCCCACCATTGCAAGGGATCCCAAGGTTGAAAGTGATATCAGTCTTCATTCTCTTCTACTTGTTTCAAAATTTTCTTATTTTGGGCAATTAGTCCCACGTGTCTCAGTGAGTTATCCACTGGGATGACCTAAACACTGATTCCAAAGGGTCTGAATCCCTGCGCAGCGTGCATTTTTCAGGCTACAGTTGATTCACCTGTATATTTGTCATCAAAATTGATAGCAAAATATCAAGAATATGTCCTACTGCATCAAATCAATGGCATATTTTTTCTGACTTCAGTGCTTCACGGTAACCATGCAGTGTCCTTCTGCTGATGGGAACAAATTGTCTGCTAGTAAGGGGAATCATTTCCTTGCCTAGTGGGCTCTTGGCATGACAAACAGAAAGGCACCATAATTTAGAGTGATCGAGGTTAGAAATTAAAGATCAAAGAAACAAATTTATTATGACAATTTTCAAAGGCATCTTCCATTCTAGAAATCCAGATTCTAAATACAGAGTCCAAAGTTACGAGCATAGGGAAGACGAATTCTCCACACAAACCCCTGGAGGTGATGACAACCACGAATAATCATATTCCTCCTCTTCTTTTTCCTTCTCCTCTTCTTCCTCTGTCTCCTCTTTCTCCGCCTTCCCCACTCCAAAAGCCATGTGTCCTTTCTATCGGAGACACAAGGGCATGTTCTGATCACTGATTTAGGACACCTCCTGAAGAATACTCACTCCTCACTAAATATTCCCCAAAACTGTGGCTTTCCTTGTATGTTCAACAGGCTGTTTCATCACTCTATCAGGCTGTCAGATTCTGAGTGTTTTGGGGTGGGAGAGAAGCAGTGAATCCCATGATCACTGTCCACTGTTCTCTTCTCTCCATACTATACATGGGCCACCTGTCCATGTTGATATTGTGCAGGATCTTACATTTGTGAATTAATTACTTTGTAAGCTCTCAGACTGTAGCACTTCCCCATATCTTCTGGGTGGGAAAGATAACCTATATCCAGTCCATGTGCCAGTTCCAGCCAAGATGAATCACTGTCCCTGACAGCACAGTCAACTTGCCTCCAAGTGGCTGGTTTACATCCTTAAAGGATGGTATCATTTTGGCAATTGAACACTGCTTTCCTCTGCTCTCAAGTTGAACATGGCAGCACAGTAACTAAATCAGTTCCGGTAAAAGGAGTTCCATATATCAGGCCCCTGTGCAACCTCCACATCTGCCATGAAATGAGCTTATGTTAGTAGTGCTGGGGCATCCAGCGGTAGAGGCTCACTGCCGTCGTCTTAAGTTATCTTGTCTCCCTGGTTATTCAATGCTTCTCTGATGGTGGAATTCCTTGTTGAGTATTAACATGCAATGTAAACTTCTACACTTTACATCATTCTCATATGTCAATTCACACCTCTGCCTGTGGGAGACAACTTGAGTGGGTCCCCTTGAATGCAGAACAATTGCTGTAACTTTGATTATATTGAGACTTATTTCCTTATGTTGATATATACAGAGCTGACTATGGTATTTCCTTCTCTCTTCAATTGGCTTTAAGCATTGCAAATAAGACTAGCGGAGGTACTGGAATATAATCTCTAAAGCCATCCAACAGTGTCCTGTTTCCTCCCATAGTGATCTCTATAAAATAATAGGCACAGGGAAATGGTAGTCAGTGAGCTGCAGGAATGTTGACTGGGTATGAACCTCGAGAAAGAGGCTGTGAGTTCCCAGGGCATAAAGTTTGCATATCAGAAACTGAAGCAGCAGCCTCCTAAAATAACTCAGTTGATATCTTGATTGGGTTATGCAAATTGATCCCCCTGCATATCTTTATCTCTGCATTTTGCAGGGATACCTTTCTCACTACCTTGCTAGCCAGCTCAAGTTACTCACGAAGTTCCTGCCATCCTCACTGTCACTCATCCTCAAGCCATTCCCTTGCTTCACTAGTTAATAAATTCTGGGAGAGGCCTAGGATCACGGCCTTAGTCCACATGTCCTCATAAGAATTGGACTTAGGACCCCTTAGCTGCCCTAAACTTTGAATATGTCTCGGAGTCTTTATTCTCACTGTGGGTTGCACTGGAGGTGGTAGATTGGAATTAACTTGCCAGAATTCCAATAATGTCTCAGTGGAATTATAAATATAATTTCTTGGATTGTGAGGAAGACTAGAGAAAGATTACAGTACTTGGATTATCGTACTCAATATTTGGGACTATAATATCTGCCCCAAATTCCCTTATCCCTAATTTTCTAATACTTCTATTTCCAGTTCCCTGATAACCAGTCAAAGTACTTGACCCTTCCCATGTGACTGTATTTTAGGCCACTTCTTTCTTCACACAAAGCAAAGTTCTGTCCATCAGAAGGTCTTCCTCCACCACTTACTGAGATACCCTGAGTTGGGTTGTAATGCATTCTACTTTCAGCTTGCACCCACATACAGAGTTCAATATCTGTGAACTGAGCTCAATAATCGTCCTCTCGTATCAGCTGGTCCTAATGGACTCTAAGTGGCAATAGGATAGGATTGCCAGTAGGAAGGCTAGGCCAGTGCAACAGTGATGGGTGACGTGCAGTCTGGGTCACATAAGTGTATAACTTGCTTCTCCCCATTGGATCTGCTCCAGCCTTCTATCTCCTAGTAGACTTGCCCTGGGCTGTTTGACCTTATGATGTGGTAGACCTGACAAATTTCAGTTTGCCATGGACAATCCTTGCCATGAAATCACTGTGTGTTCCATAATCAGACACTTTTCAACTAATGTGTGGTTCTGCCTTAGCTGAGATCACTTTTGTTTTGTTTTTCAGTTTTGGTTTATTTGTTTGTTTGTTTGGGTTTTGGTTTGGTTTGGTTCCAGGAATTGAACATGACCTCATGCTTACGAGGCAGGCATTGTGCCACTGAGCTACATCCCCAGCCCTGCCTTAGATGGCAGAGCCTTTCTCAGAAGCACTACACTGCAAGAGCCTTATGATAAATTACCATAAACTCTACAAAGCATCTTTTCTCCTGGCAGCTACATCTCATATCATAACAGCTATAGATTATATGACCCAACAGCTTTTTATACAGCAACATGGAATAAGGATGATCCTTCAAAGAAGCTCCGAGATGATAAATGGGAACCCCCATTGTCGTGTCCACTTTACCATATGTGCACTGCCTTGAAGTAAGAGGTTAAAGGTATAAACTAGAATAAAGCTGTAGCCAGACCCCAGAGAAGGACACTGATCTGAGTTTTAAAGGACCACACACAGTGCAGAAGAATCTAGAAGTGGAAGTCCAGGAAATGCAACAGCACCCACCATCCACATGGTTATTTAAAATCAGGATTCATGACCAGTTCTCACAGACAGGAAGGTTAATCCCTCCATCCTCTGTCCTATCAGTCCTTTGTTCAGACATTTATTTCGGCATTAATTCCACGGTGTCAGAACTTCCTTTTTAGACAGATAATCAACTCTCCCAGAGCAAGGAGCATATTCTGTGGTCACAAAGTATCCAGTACATAAACAAAAACCAAGAAATACTTTGATTTGAAAAATGAGTAGACAAATGAGTGAACCTTATGAAAACTGATGATGTCCCTATGACGCATGTCAACCAGTGATGGGACTCAGCACTGGTGTTTGACTTCTAGGTTCTTTCAGTTTTGTGTCCATGGATTTGGAGCATTCTTGTGACATAAAGGCATTTCTTACTGGAAGCTATTCACCGCTTACCTGGGTTTGAACTACCTTGTACACAGCTAGTAACTAACAGGACTGGAACTTGAGCTAGAATTTGACTCCAGGCTCCCTGTGGTTAGGAAATAACAATGCAAACACAGTTTCTGCCAACTTGGAGCTTTTTATCCAATCAGATAGAGAGGCACTATATAATTTAATAAAATAATTACCTATGGAGAGTATTACTATCTACCTAGGAGGAAAAAACACTGGCTAGTGAGACAGAAAGTACATACAGGGATCCTAATTTTTAAAGTACGTACAGAAATCCTCATTTTTAAATGGATAAGGGAAAACCTCTTTAGTGAGATTATTTAAACTGAGATGTAAAGACCAAGAAATTAACCATGAGAGGGGACATGGCAAGTGCAGGGACAAGTATATTGTTCCAGGCACTAAAAATAGACCACCATGGTCACAGCTTCATAAACAAACAAGATACAGGCAGGAGATAGTACATTTTAAGATGTCAATACAAGCAGGTCAGCTCTGAAGTTATAACTAAGAACTGGATTTTCCCAATGTAATGGGAATTTACTTTTGTCGAGAGCATTGTCCACATCGGACTTTACAGGATCACTCTGGGGCTGACACGGTGAATGGACCAGTACGAGACAAAGCGGAAGCCACATGTCTACTGCACTGCCAGACAGAGACTGTGGCCCTCGTTACCTTGAATCCCTCTTACACTACCATTCCTCACCAGAGCCTTCCAAACAGCTATCCAACCAGCACACAGAGTGCCAGAGCATTCAAAAGAAAAATTTTCTAACCCTTCTAAGTTAGCTCTTTCCTTTAATATCAAAACTTCTTGCTCTTTTCAACGCCTTGAATAGTGACTAATAAAATGAACAACCTCCCCCCAACACCCTAAATTAAGAACCTAACATTCCATTTATAGTGTCCTTTACCTGAAATAATTAACACCACATGCAGAATAATGGCAAGGATTAGTAATTTTCTCCCAGGAGAGCCTCTTTTAGAAAGGATACAGATTGTGTCTTACTGCACCACCTCCATGCCACCCCCTCCCAGCTGTTTCCTCAAGCTGGGTGCCCACTCACCTGACTGACAGCAGCTCTCATGGGGATGGAGCAGCTCAGTGGGGAGAGGGATAAAAGCCAAAAAGATACAACATACAGAATCATAGCTACACTCAGAATAGTAATAATAGAATGGACAATACTTGTTAAGAGCTCACTACAAGTCAGGGCCTAAGTTAAGAACTTAAAAAGCCTTTTTTCAAAGAACCGACATGTCTCACCAACCCATAGTCAACTTATTATCCAAGACTACACCGGAACCTTGGCAAGTACTTCCAGCTAAGCACAATGCTACCAGCCACATAGTGGAAAGACAGTATGGAGGTTGCTTAGTATTTACAAAAATCCTATCCTCACCACATTCAAATATTATCTTACACATTCATTTTCCAGCGTTAATTTCAATCTCTAGATCATATCCTGTTCTTCCATCCCAACTTGCTGACACCTTAAAAGATTTTCTAGCCTCTCTTCAGCCTGCACTAGTTCCCAGATCTGATGCGAATTTCTGTCTGGCTTCCTATAAAAAAGGCCATGCCATTGCGAGTGGGTGAAATCTCCCTCTATGTCCCACTGCTGGTTTATTCCATCTTCATTGCTATAATGAAAAAAATTGAAGCTGGTAACATTATGGGGAAAAAAAAAGGTTTAATTAGAACACAGGTTGGGCCTTCCCAGAGTATGGTGCCTGCACCAGCTCTGTTAAGCTGAGGGTCCTCTCAGCTACATTGTATCACGGCAGATGGCATGCAAGAGGGAGAAATCGCAACCCAAAACAGGAAATCAGAGAGAGCCTGGGGGGAGAAAAGGGGGGACCCCAGGCTCAGGCCTTGGGAATTATCTTCTGAAAACTAACCAGGGTTCCCTGAGAAACACTAAACCCCTCTGAAAGCATAGCCCCAACTGACGTAAGGGCCCACCTTTTCAGTGTTCCTCCGCCTCCCAACCCTGCCACCCTGGAGATCAAACTTCAGACATGAGAATCTCTGAGAGGAAAACTAAACACCAACCGTAGCAGTGTTCTTCACAGGTGGACCCCAGCAGTCCAAAGAAGACTGCAGAGGAAGCAGGGTGATGCTCTCAGTACCTTAACTTTCATTTAATAAAGTGTTATACAACCTTTTTCTTCCAGTTACCTAACTTTCCTCCTGCTACAGGTTCCTTTGTTAAGAGAAAAAACTTTAGGCAAATGAAATTTAACAGAATTTAACTGAACAAAGCATGACTTGCAAATGGGCAGCCCTCACAACCAAAAGAAGCTCAAAGGGCTCCGTCCCCCAAGGTAGGAAGGAAAAATTTACGGGAAAAAAATGGAAATGCAGTAAAGAAAGAGCTTGATTGGTTGCAGCTTGAAATTGTTTTATTTGAACTGAGTCTGATCGTTTGACTACCCGTAACTGACTGAAGTTCAACTGCTGTGATTGTCTGGGACTCAATCGTTCATTGTAAAAGTCTGCTGGTGCGTTAGGCTGCAGTTCGCGATGTAGGCTCTGAAGAATGGAGGCATCCTCAGGCCAAATTTAGTTTAACTGAACTCCTTTTAGTTAATCAGCCAGCGTCTTACACGTGTACATGTTTGTTGTGGTCAGGCGCAAAAATGGCTGCCATAGTTCATCGCTTCTGCCGGTAAACTGTACTCTTCCTCATCGCTTTGCAGCTCTTCCCCTCAGGATATTTAGTGGATTTTGCAACCTTGTCTCCCTGGCTGGGGCCTGTCTTTTATGTAGATAGTAGTACTGCCCAGGGGCCTGCCCTGAGGCCTTCTTTCTTCTCCTTTCCCCAGGTAATCTCTTTATTAACAGAAGCTTTGGAGATGTCAGTGGCTCCGCACTCTCTGGCTTCACTTCAGACCTCTTTGTTTCCCCGTATCTGAAGACATATCCACTGGGCTGTCCCACAGATGTAATACCAAATCCAACAGCACTGCATCAGAAGTCACGCTCTCCCCCTCACTGTGGAAATCCCCTCAGAGCAAGTCAAAGCTCAGGGCATGTAAGATGCTTCCGGACAGCCCTAAAGGAAAAACCTCCTTGTCAGAGCAGGTGTGCATGGGGTGTAATTATATAACCATGACTTAGCAGTGGAAAACTACACAGGCACCAGTGAGGCCAGCATGTAAGAATGTAAAGAGGTGATAACAACTTGTATAAAAAATATACAACAAAGATGTAGGCAGCTCTTGTGCTCTGCTCTACTCCACGCTGACTGCTTTGTTACTGATGTCTTGCACACATGCATTCTTTAATCTGGGACCTCACTTGGAAGAATCTCCCTTGCCATCTCCCCAGCGGACTGACAGCTGGCATGGTTGGTGGGACACTGAGGTGAGTGGTCCCGAGGCAGCTGTGGAAACAGTGCCCTAAGCCTAGGGAGACCCCAGGGAATGGCTGATAAGCAATCCTGGGCCTCACCAGGGCTACCTGTAGCCACCTTCTTGGAAACTTAGAATGCCTCAGAGGACTGGGAGACAGTCCGTCTGGAGCCTGGGGTGTCTTGCAAGCCTTAGAAGCAATAGACAGACAAATTCCTTCCCCTCACCATAAAATGGTGGAGTGGGTAACTTGTCTGTTCTTCACTCTCTTCCACAGTGTAAATCAAGATGTGTATGGCCTTGTCTGGCAAGTAGAACAGCTGCAGCAGATCGAGCACCTTGAGCATGACTGGTTGCTGTGCAGCTCATGTTATGAGGCACAGAAAGCACTGCCTCCTCCAAAAATGTCTCCTGAAACATAAGTCCTCATGTCAGAGAAAACCCCCAGGAAAATTCCTGTTTTTTGCATGCTAGGTGGCTAGTCATCAAAAAAGTGTAGGTAGAGGAACCCGTAGCCCTAGGAGGAGGACTGGGAGGGCTGCCTACCTCTATCCAGTGTGCAACATACACAACCTACACAGCCATGGAGCTGCAGAAGCTGGCAAAGCAATTAAAGCAGGAGCAGAGTGAAACAATACCTGCATTGCTGCTATGGCCATGGGACAATGGCACTGATAACACACAGTTAACCCCACAGGAGGTGCCCCAAATAACCAGCATATTCAGCACCTCATCTATGAAACAAGTTCTGTTGGATGTGCAGAGGACAGTACCAGAAGCAGGTAACCAGATTGTGATAAATTGGTTGATGGCAGTGGCTCATCTTGTTTGGCAGAACCCAGGTAACCTGCTGGAGCAAGTCACCAAATGAACAATCATAACTGTGCTACATAAAATGGGCATACAGCAAATGATGTTTGCACTGCAGTACCAAAGTCAGATGAGGAACCGCTGATAGCGTGCATGAAGAACATAATCCTGGCAAGCGGGTCAGCTGAAACATTCAAGTCAGTGGCAACCCTTCTAGCCCTCTACAGATCACCAGATCCATGATGCTGTGGATGCCTTGGCCAGGCTGGAAGATATAGAACCAAAGTACCAAAGTAAGGCAAGATCTGTAAAAACTATGGCAAAGGGGAAAAAGAAGGGGGACTCCAGGCAAATGGGCCATTCCCCAAGGACAGGCTGTGGGGCCACTGAAGGTCAGTTGTTGCTAGATCTCAGACAGACCTTCTGGCTGCCACCTAGCTGCATATAAGTTAGATGGGCAGCCTTGGATGTGTTGCTGATTCTGTGGAGGCCATTATACCGTGAGCAGTGAAAATCGTGGATAAGCCAGGGCCAGAAAGCCAAAGCAGCCCCAGGGAAGCAGAAAGAGATGACACTGGCTTCCCTTTATGCAAATTAGGAGGCAGGCTAAGGTATCCAGGTCTTAGGGATCCTGGGAGACCAGAGGCCCCATGAAGAATTAACTCTTCTGGACCATGTTATGGGACCATGTCATCTGCAAACTATTCAAATTTTTCCTTTTCTGATTTGGGTGTTCTTTATTTCCTTCACTTTTCTGATTGCTCAGACTTAAATTTCCATTACTATTTTGAATAAAAGAGGTAAAAATGGTCATCCTGGTATTGTTTTAGATCTCGAGAAAAACTTTCAGTTTTTCTCTATTGAGTATGATGTTGGCTGTGAGCCTGTTCGAGATTGCCTATTATTTTAAGGTGAATTTCTTCTATGCCTAATTTGTTCAAGGCTTTTGTCATTAAGGGCACTGAATTTTTATCAAACATTTCTTCTGCATCTATTGAGATGATGATTATTTTATCCTGTTGATTATTTCATCATTTTTTATGCAAATGTTAAGCCATCCTTACATTTGTGAGATGATTCCTACTTTGCCTTGGTAAATAATCAATATTTTAATGTGCTTTTGGATTCAGTTCATAAATATTTTGTTGAAGATTTTAATGCCTATTTTTATCATGGATGTTGGCCTGTAATTCTGTAATTGTCTGTGTGTGTGTGTGTGTGTGTGTGTGTATTTACTTGTCTGGTTTTAGTATAAAAATAATGGTAGCTTAATAGAAGAATTTGGAGGAAATTGTCCCCCTTCCAATTTTTTTTTTAAATTTAAGAAGAACTTGTATTAGTTGTTCTTAAATGTTTGGTTTAGTTTAGCAGCGAAGCTATTTGGTCTTTTCTTTGACAGTAGACTTCAATCCCCCATTTATTTTTTTAGAGAATAAAACAAAAAAAAAAAACAGAACAAAGCAGATCAGCAAAAAACAAAGCAAACCACACAGGACTTCAAAACAAGACAACAGAAAATCAACAGTGGCTACCATAATGTCTCTTGTTTTCTTTGAAAGAAAACAAGACATTATGGAAGAAAGTTGTCCATATCTTCACACACAATGAATTCCAACAAAACAAAATAGTATAAAAATCGATAAAAACAAAAGAATGAATGCATTATAGGCCTTCAAAACCAGACAATAGGAAAATCAACATTGGCTACCATAATCTCTCTTGTTCTCTTCAAAATAGCTGTCCACACTTTCACACATATTGAAATCAAATGATACAAAACAAACTAAAACCAGTCAAAACAAAGAATAAAAGCATTATTGGACTTCACAGCAGGATGACAGGAAGTCAGCAATGGCTACCATAATGTCTCATTTTCTTCAAAGTAGCTGTTCATAGCAATACCCCATGTACTATTGGTCTCTTCAGCCTTTCTGTTTCTTCACTGTCCAGTCTTGGTAAGCTGCATATATACAGGAATTTGTTTATCTCTTGTATTCCTTAGTGTACAGTTACTCATAAAACCAGTTATTTGTAATTACCCTTCATTATTACCTTCCTTAACCAAACCCTACCCAGAGCTCTCCATCCCACATCCTGAATCTACTCTTTCTTCTGTCTCATTGCTACTGCTCTGGTTAAGACATCATTTATCTCCTGCCAGGATCATTACAACCTCCTTTGGCTGACCTCATGACCTCATGCTTGCCAGGCAGGCACTTGTGCCATCGAGTTAAATCCTCGGCCCTCAACCTCCTTATTTTTAACTTGTTTTAACTCATGATGCTTTCCTCTTTGCCCCATGCACCATTAACAGTATCTTTCCTAAAATGAAAATCTAGTTATGTCAGTTACTTGTTTAAATTCCACTGATAATCCAACTCTCATCAGTGTCGAGATAGAGCACGCATTCCTGAAAATGTCTTGCAGGGCCCCAGCCCCCCTCATCTAACCTCTTTATTTTTGTCTCCACATGACCCAGTGTCTCCCCCACACTGACATTTGCTGGAATTCCACTGCTTCCTGCACCTCCAGTTACTGCTTCCTTGAGACTCACCTCGACTGTCATCTATTTCAGGGAGCCTCTCTCTGCCACCATCACTGCCAGCCTTCTTTTGTCTCTGCCCAGGCTATGATAGGTGACCAACCCCCTACACATTTTCCTCATCTCTGTAGTCATCACACAAAACTGTGAGCTTCCTTCCCCACAACATGATCCCCCAGAGTATGCAAGACCAGCTGGTATTCTAAGAACTCAGTGCAGTGACTGGCTCCAGGGAGTTTTCAACAAATGCAAAAGCAAGCAAATGAGTGAATAATCACAAGTAGTGATGAGCGAGTGCATGAATGTGTGAGCGAGTGAGAAATAGATGAGGAATGGAGGAAAGATTCATAAAGAATGTATCATAGAGATTCATAGAAAGGAAAGTTAGCTCTAATTCTAATGAAAAGTCACACAAAGAGAAGGTGAGAATCTTGCTGGTTATAGTCCCTGGATAGAATTCACCAGTTGGAGGGAGCCAGGTGTGGTGGTGCATGCCTGTAATCCTAGCACTCAAGAGGCTGAGGCAAGAGGGTCGTTGCAAGTTCGAGACCAGGCTGGGCTACAAAGTGAGCTCAAGGCCAGCCTGAACTGCATAGCAAGACCCTGTCCCAAAAACACAAAAACAAAAACAACAAAAAAAGAATTTACCAGTTGGAAAAATTTTCAGGGAGGTGAATTTTATTTCACCTGGAGCTTCAAGTCCCTCCCCAGAAAAGAAAGCATCTCCCAGCAGTTTAGTTCATACCAAGCCAGCTCCACCCTTCAACTCCCTCGGTCAGAGACAGCCAAGGTCTCCTTGACCCCTCTGTTTCACTCACACATCATGTCCAGTCACACCAAAAATTCTCATGAATCCTATGGATTCGCCTTCAAACATACACCCAGAGGTGCACTGTTCTTCCATCTTCACTGCCACCACCTTTGACCAAGCCACACTGTGGCTCACTGAGCAGTTTCAATAGCTTCCTGACTGATGACACTCCTGCTCTTGGTCTCGACGTTACATTTTTAAAGAAATCAATATGATCCTATGAAAAAGCCAATCCAACATGTATGTCGGGCCTATGCCTAAAACCCACCAATAGCTTCCCATCTTGATCAGAGTCACACCTAAGCCCTTAGGACAGCCTGAAGGTGCACAAACCAAAGCTGAACTTAATCTGATTCATCTCCACCCTTTGCTGGTGTTCTCGCTAATCGACCTGCACAGGCTCTTTGCTCTTTCTTGAAAACAACAGGCTCACGTTAGCCTCAAGACCTTGGCACAACCTACTCCTGCTTATTAGAAAGTCTTTTCCTCAATCAATTCACAGCTCATTTTTTCTCTCCTTCAAATCTTTGCTCACATATTATCTCCTCATAAAAGGCCTCCTTCAAAATCCTTTTTAATACTATACGTTGACTCTCATTTATTGCATTCCAACCTGTGATCCTAAAGAATTTCTTTATTGTATGGTCCTTTTGCTGGGATAAAGGGCAGAAGGACATGGATTTTCATCCTATTTCACTCTGTGAGTATTCCTAGTGCTCAAAACAGTGTCTGGGGCAAATAATAGGGACCAATAATGGAGTCAGCCTCTTTGAATGAGTAATGAGAAAAAAAAAATTTTAATTATATCACTAGCATCCAAGAATAAAATAAACTGCTCTGACAATCAGGGAGTGCTCCATCTATAGAGCAACCTGCACAGCTGACGATCCCCAGGCTGGCTTCCTTCACGGTCTGAACTGAGGGTACCTCCCGTCCCATCCACCTCAGGAGTCTAAGTCTTTGATTTCTACTTTTCCCAGAAAATGCATCTGCTGTGCTCCCAAGCCTATAAAACACAGCAGATCTCTCCACGGTCATTATCTCCACTGCCCTGCGCCTCAGACTGAGTCAGGGGGGACATGCAACTTATCCTCCTGGTAAGTCAACGTCAGTGTGGCTGATAAAATGCAGAGGGATGTGGCCAGGGAAAGGCTTGAGCAAGAGGTTGTATTTTTGTGTGATCCATGTTTTGCCCCCACAGGGCCACAACTAACTGCAAGCAGAGAAAGGGAGACTCTTTTGGTGACTTCACTTAGAGAAATAAGGACAAGAATCCAGCAAAGTGACAAGCATGTGACCTGAGGAGTCTGCAAAAGAAACAGCTGCTTATTGGGGCATAAAACAGACAGACAATGTGCTGGGTCCTCCTCTCACAGGTACCCAGGACCATCCTCTGAGATAGTCATTGCTGCCTTCTGTCCTCCTTCTACCCACTCAAGTCAGGAGCTGGTGTCACAGCAGAGAGCGGATTCCCTACGCTCTGCCCTGCCACACGCTCGTGCGACCTTTGCAGTCATGCTCTAGCTTGTTTCTTACGCTTTAGATTTCATGTGTTAGAAAATGGCTGTGGAGAGGTTTCCCCAGCACTACTCTGGGGAAGAATCCCCAACTTCCATTCAAGAGTCCCAGGTCTTTATTTAGAAAGCTCAATAGTACAAGTATAAAATGATCACCGTCATAGTGCATTTGGATGACTGTAACAAAATACCTTAAACCAGGCATTTTTAAACAACAGAAATGCACTGCTCATAGTTCTAAAAGCCAAGCTTTCCAAGATCAGGTTGCCACCAGATGCAACACCTGATGAGTGTTTTTCCTCATGGATGACATCTTCCAGGTGTCTTCACGTGGTGAGAAATTAACAGGCTCTCTTAAATTCAGTCGCCTATTCACGAGGGCCAAGTTCTTCCTCATGACCTAATCACTCCCCATTGGATATTAGGTTCAAGAAATTTTGAGGGGCTCAAAACTATGGGCCATTGCAATCACCATGACCTGATCCCCGCTGTTAATGGGGGCTGGAACACCCTCCACCATCATCTTCTTTTACATCATGGTTTGTGATTCCATCCCAACATGTCACATGCTATCATGGAACTGTATTTCCCCACTTCACACATATGTATAGAATATGCATAGACTATTTCCCATTGAAATAGTCCTAAACAGTGGTTCTCTTTAAAACATTGTGTGTACTTAATACAGAGTTTCTTTTATTCTCATAAGTTATGAGTAAATTAATAATGCATATTAAATTCATCTTAGGATGACAGAGCTCCAAGTATGCTGGTTTTGTCCATCTTCTCCACTTCGCTGGAACTTTCTTAGGAACAGACACTGATATATACTCACTTTGACATTTCTAGTTCCAAGGATATTACAGACTCAAGAGGTGTGAAATAAGTAAATAAATAAGCAAATGAACAAAAATGTTTCCAAAGGAGAAGAGGAAAATATATTTTGCAATGCCTCAGTGCACATATCCTCTGTAACTAACTGTCTGGATTGAATTTTACACTCCCTAGACTTCCCTGTGGTCAGTGATTTGGTCTCTGGAGTTGACACTTCTCCCTCGGGGAGTGCTGTGTGAATATTTTCTGTCCTTCTTACACTGTATAAATGTCAGAGAGGACATTACTGATTGGTGCATCCAGCAGGCTTTTGGAGATAGAACAAGCTCTACAACTGGTTTTGTCCAGATGAACTGATAAAATCGAGTCCTGAGCCTGCAAATTTGCACTTTTTCCCCTGATACAGCAGTTTCTGCATTGTCTCCCCATCTCTGCCCCAGCCACATGTGACCAAAGATCAAAGGGCCACATCCAGCCCTCTAACAGAGATCTCTGGATTTGAGAGAAGTTTAAGAAAAGAAGAAAAGATGATGCCCCATGATGACTGAGAAAGTACATCTCTTGATTCTCCCCCAACCTGCAAAATAAAGGTGTAGACCACATGCACTCCAATCAGCTGATCACACAGCATGAGTACCACTGTATGCAGGTGCCATGATCAGAAAGGCAGACTCAAAAGATCAGGCTCTATTCGAGTGTTAGAAACTTTTTTCTCCTGGGTTAATATATGTGTCCTCCAACTCTCTGTGGTTACCTGGAATGGAAACACATCAATGCTCACTATTTAATATAAAGTGCACCTATTTAAAGAAAACAGGAGAAACTCTGCTTTCCCCCATTAGTCTCCCAAAGGAGAGCAGCTGTAAAATCTGGATAAATTCAAAAGACAGACAGCTATTGAAAGAATCAGAGCTCAGTTAAAGTGACTGGGCCTTGAGAGGTTAAACCCCACCCCACCCCACCCCAAGGGAAAGCGCTACAGTTGAGCCCCCATTTCATGCTGTTTTCTTCCCTTAGGGCATTTGCTAACTCACAGCACAAGCAGACAAGTCAACAAGAAAGCAGCAGTGGAAAATGTGTGGAAATGTCCCTGGGTGGATAGATGGAAATGACAGATGAGGGCTAACAAAGCAGTGTGGGAATGGAGGACTCATGTCCCAGAAGAAAAGGAATCCCAGAGACTTGAGTCCAAAATTCTGCGTGAAATTTTCCTTTGAGAAATAGGGTAACATGCCAGAGTGTGTACCCACACCAAGTAAAAGACAGCTTAAAAAGGCTTCTTTAAGGGATATTCACTCAACATGTAAGTAAATTAAAGAGCAGAATAAAAGCTAGATAACCGGTAACAGGGAGATAGATCATTTGCAAAAGGGAAGGGAAGAAGAGATGGAAGGGGAAGAGAAGGAGACTGTGTTATGTGTGTGCACCAACTCCCACAGTGAATGCAATCATGACATACTGCAATCCACATGGACTGGTAAAAATTAGAACACATTGAAAAGAATGTTCAGCATCAGAGTGCTAGAGAGACAAAAAGTGGAATCCAAGTCCCATCAAGGATGCCCAAGGTTTTCAACTGAAACAAGTGCAAAAATGAAGAGAAAACCTAAACCTCAACCAGTCCTGAAGCCCAAACACCAGCTTCACCTGGGACCGTGACATGTCCGTGCTCCATCCGCTGGCCTTGGGTGCATTAGTGCATCCTATCTGCAGACAGATGGCTTCACTCAGGGCCTGGGCACATTTTAATGCACAATATCTAGCATTTGATCAAAACTGTATAGGCTTGCCAGGAAAAAGAAACACATGAACAAAACACAAGGAGACAGAAAAAAAATGACCCAAGTGGACCTTCAGGTTGTCCTCACATGGAGTTTATCAGATACAAACTTTACTACCAACAAGAATAATCCATTCAAGGGCTAGATAAAAAGGTGGGAGATATCAGAAAACTGAAATTGATTTTAAGGGTATCAAATAGGAATATAGAAACAAAAAGGGAAATACAAAGGCAAATACAGCAACAGTTTTAATAACATACTAGAAACAGGTGAAGTGAGGATTTGTGCCCTGGAATTACTGAAGGACTGTCAAACTAAAACATATTTAGAAAGAAAATTGGGCTGGGGACATAGCTCAGTGACACAGCACCTGCCTGGCAAGTTCAAGGTCCTGAGTTTGATTCCTGGCATCAAGAAAGAAAGAAAGAAAGAAAGAAAGAAAGAAAGAAAGAAAGAAAGAAAGAAAGCAAGCTTAAAGGGGAAAATGCAGAAAAGAGGATGAGGCATATGGGGCATATTGAAAATACCTAAGGAATATATGTAATTGAAATCCCAAAATAAAAAGAGAGAGAAAGATGGGGTATAACAAATGTTTGACTGAGAAGTTTCCAAAACTATTAAAACTCTTTATTCTACACATGGTATAAATTTAAAGAAAACTACATCGAAGTGTGCCATTGAAAAACTGCTTTTAAAAAAGATAAAGCAAAAGTCTTAATAGAAGCCAGATAGAAAAATAATTCACCTTCAAAGGAACAGCAATAAACATAGCTGCTGACTTTTCAACAGAAATTACAAAGGTAAGTCAATGGAATGATCTCTCTAAAACTGAGATAAAGTAAATGCCACAAAGAATTTCCATACCCATCGTCCAGACACACACACAATTTCTTCAAGGCAAGTAACCTGGATATTTATGCCAGTAATAGAAGGGTGGCTTCGCATTAGGAATTATACTAACATAATCCATCAAAATTTTAGATTCAAGGAAAAATATTATTTTAAGAGAGGAATGAAAAGTATTGAAATTCAACACATCCAAGAAAATAAAAATTGTTGAAATATTTTCTTAACAGTATCTCATTTAGGAAACAGCCTTTTCCACTAAGATCAGAAACAAGAAAAAATTTCAATTAGCCAATGGAATTATCCCAAGCAAACCAAAATGAGAATTGATGATAAAAAATAACAATTATAAATGAACAAAACTATTCTCAGAAATCTCAATCAATAATTAAACTATCTCAATCAAATAAAATAATAAAATAGTGTAGCAGATTATTTAAAAAGTAATCTACAGAAACTAATAGCCTGTGTGTCTAAAAATTATGATAACTTATAATTTGAAATGCTGCAAAAATCCCAGTTACAATGGCAGCAAAGAATAACTACTTGGGAATAACCTTAACGAAGGATGCGCAGCACCTATCTGAGGAAGACATTAACAATGCCTAATTAAAACAGCCCAGCAGTTTCTTAAAAAGCTAAACACTCGTCTACCACACAAAAAATGAAAATTCGTATATATGAATCTTCACACTGGCCTTAATTGCAATTATCAAAAAAATACTAATAATGGAAATAACCCACAGATTCATCAGCAGGTGAGTGTGGGCTTCATGATATAAGCTTAGTGATGATTTCTTGGATATGATATCAAAAGCACAAACAATAAAAGCAAAATTAGATTAAGTAGGCATACTTAGCCTAAAACTAAAACAAAGCTAAAAGACTTCTGCACAACAAAGGAAACAGAGTGAAAAAGCACCTATGAAATGGAAGAAAATACTTGCAAACTAAGTATTTGTGCCAATTCACCTTCATTGCCTGTCATGGAGAGATGACCAGGTCCCGGGGTGTCATACTGATCGGTGGAGTAAGCCACTGGTGTTCCTAGCTGACTGTGCTGTTAGGAGGTCTAAGGCATTAAAAACTGGTGGCCAACTTAACACCAGTTGAATTAAATCTTCATGGTGCTGAGTGTAGATGGCCCACCTGAGAAAAGTTGCCCACATAAAAGGAGAGGAAGAGTGAGGCATTGTGGGTTCTCCTAAGTGTTGTTGTTCTTTGAAGCTGTTGGTTCACCTGGAGGAGCTTGTCATGGCTAGCATCCATGATATGAATTTGGCCATTATCATCAGAGGAGCTTGGGACCTTGTCACTGAGAAAGGCTGAGGTTCACTTTGGAGAGGTTCTGGTCCTTACTTCGAGCATCACTTCCTGGCTCCAGAGGGAAAGATGTGAGCTGCTCAATCTCA